>JARKIC010001708.1:0-100874 GCA_029378375.1 Mycena olivaceomarginata
ACAACGGAAATGCAATCGCGTACACTGTGGAAAGGACGATTGCTAGCCTCTTGTCCATAACGATGTTAGATGGACGAGTTGGATTGAAGTTGGATGGGGCCTTAAAAAGAACAAATGTGCGTTAGCTTTAAACGGAGCCGGCTAGCGAGCGTGTGGGAGATTGAGTGACCGATGAATGATTGATCTTGTTATGGCCGGTCAAGCAGGACTCCGAATTGTACCCTTCGTGGCCATGTATGCAAAAAGCAAAGATTTCAGGCGTGTACAGAGTACAGCCTTATCACTGGGTTTGTCATCGGGTCGTCGTGAGACATAGTCTATGTTAAAATTTACTCCTGGGTGCTAGCCCCCGTCGTTCTGGAGAACGAGTCGTACATGTTCGGTTGTAATCTGAACACAGTATTGGCTTTTCACTTTCCGTTGAACAGTGATTGGTGTTCAAGGCAGTGTCTCTGTGAGTTCTAAGGCATCCGACCATACAGCTCATCACCTACTGCCCAAGTCTAGTGACACCATCATCATCAGCCACAAATATCATCCACAATTACTGCATGACAGCAGCTTTGCCATACTAATAAAAGCACAAAGTCCTCGATATTTCCTCGTAAAAGAAAGTACAAGGAGGAGTCGGTGATGATGCACACCCGAGAGATACTTGAAAACACGCTGTATTGCCTCCAATTCACCCCATCATGAAATCACTTCGATGTCTAATGCCTCAGATGCAGCCCATGCAGCTCAATTTGCCCTATTGTCCTTCACCTTGAAAGAAAGGTATCCTCGAGCACTTCACCGAAATTACCCCATGCTTGAGAGTGGAGCTGGATGCCAAGCCTTTCTTTTTCATTGAAAACTACAAAAGGTGTCTCGTAAGAACTCTACAGACAATTTCTGCACTCTCGCTTGCTGTCTGTCTATCACTCAACACAACTCTATCCAGCATCGATGCAAATTAATCTGAATGGAACAATCGCAAATTGCTGAGAGATACCATCGACCACCCCATTTTGTGGTCTGACAACGCTTGGCGCCCATCGGTGGCGCAGCTTCCTGCACACACCACTCGCTTGCTAATGCTGGGCGATAGCCAGCACAATTCTAAGCAAAACTGTCTCTTTGGTTTTGCCCCTGCTGCCCTGGTTGTTAAACCAGAGGCTCAGAAGCTCTTCATTCTCTGGTGAATCCAGCTTTAGCGCTATTAATCAGGACTACGAGCGAGGATCTTAAACGAGGCCCACATAGGTGCGACTCCAAAGGAATCGCTTTAGATTAATCAAATGGGATTTTAATGATACAGCAATGATCATTACTATTTACTTTAACTTATGTGCAAATTTACAGTGGCAATACGGTCATGCTTTTCAAAATGTACATGGTGGTGGCAATACCGCAAAAATCAGGGCTATCCATTTGAAGTCCAAGCGCTTCAAAAACCGGCTCTGGATTCGTGCCGGAATTGCGGCGGCAATACAGTCATGCTTTTCAAAATGCAAATGGTGGCAATACACTGAATACAGTGGTGTTTTTCAAAATGTAGTGCTTGCTGAAAGCACTGATTTCCCTCTAGCAGGGTCAATACAGTGCCGAAACACAAATCGAAGAGATGGAAATGACCACAAAAATCAGGACTATCCATTGGAAGTCCAAGCACTTCAAAAAAAAGGGCTCTCGTACCGGTCAATACTGCGCAGAGACACAAACCGACTGGCTGGAAATGACCGCAAAAATCATTGTCCAAGCGCTTCAAAAAACGGCTCTGGGACCGTGCCGGAATTGAGGCGGTGGCCGGTCACGTGGTTCAAAATGTAAACGGTGGCAATATTTACTTGAAGCTGAATACAGGCATGCTTTTGAAAATGCAAATGGTGGCAATACATTCCCGCTTTTCAAAATGCGCTCTGTTTATAGGCTTACCTTCTTGACATAATTCAGGTGGTACGATGTCGGGGTCTCAAATGACGCAGTTTATTCTTAATCTCCCTAGTCCTCGTTCCTCTCCACCTGACACCCGCCCACTGGTCATAGAGCTTGTCTGGATCTCCCCAAAACTCTCTTTGGCGAATAATAGGTCCGTCGATGTACACTTCGATGAATGAATTATCGGTGACGCGTTTGGGATAAATGACTCAACGGGAAGAGCAAATAGACCGTCCTTCATATCATCTTCAACATTGATTCACAGAACTATTGTGGACAATTTCGGACAAGCACCATGTTGATCCAATACGATCTCGTGAATAGTTTGCGAGAAATACGGCTCTGTGCCCCGACCATCCAGGGTGCAGATATTTGGCATCATAGAAATGACCCGCCACAGAGCTCGAGACAACGATGGAAAGGCACACTGTCGTCACCAACTCAACTAAAACTTGCATGTGTTCTGTTAAATAACTCAGAAACTTTTCCTCATACCTGTGGGAGGCATCCGAGAAAACCAACTCGCACCATTTATGACACACATGACTAATAATATTTCACTGACTTCGGATCCTAGAAGGCGCATCGAGGAATCTTCCGAGAGTGAAGTTGAAAATAGTGGTCTTCTCCGAAGAGGGCATCGACGGCGGGAACAGGAATATTGGATAGATTCGGAGTACTTCACGTCAGCGCGCGGCAAACCGGAAAATGACCTTTGATTCAGGTCAGAGCGTGGCAAACCAGAAAATGCTGGTTTTCACCCGAGGAGGGCATCGACGTCGGGAGATGCGCGTGGGTGCGGATGTTGGTGAGCCTGGGCAACGTCACTGACCTGTTGGTTTACAGGAATATCGGAGAGATTCGGGATACTTCACGTCAGCGCATGGCAAACCGGAAAATGGTGGTTTCCCCCGAGCAGGGCATCGACGGCGGGAGATGAGAGTGGGCGCGAGTGTTGGTGGCCTGGGTAACGTGTTAACAGGAATATCAGATAGATTCGGATTACGGACCCTTGATTCAGATCCGAGCGCACCGTGGCATGTCTGACAGCGCGAGGAGCCGAGTAAGGACGTGGCGGCCAAAACTTCATGTCAAACCAAGCAATAAATAAGGGCAAAAGTTGGAAACGCGCCTCAATGACCTCCTTGTCGGCTGAAGACATCATGTAAGAAGAGATGTCGAAGTAAGCCATCTTTTTTCCAAATAAACGAGCATTTGCGAGCTCGGAGCCAGAGAGACTGAGCGGTCCGGCCAAAATCGAAGACATCAAATCGCTGATCAATTCATTCATTGCGCTATGAGCGGCGCGCATGCGGGTGTCATGAAGGGTCGAATCTCCCGATTGAAAAATGTCAATGCGGCCCTACATACGACGTGACCGCATTTCAACAGACAAGATTAATTTGGGTCACTCGCATTAAAAAAACATCCACTGTATCTAAGTAGTCGCCCATCCTCCCTCTCACGCTCTGCCCGCCCCTGCCCGCCGTCCGTGTTCCAGGTATACCTGTGTCCAGCTAGTTAGTTAAATACCGGGAGCTGCCAATCATAGGGAACGCGTTTCAGATTCCCGCCGAGCGCCAATGGCTGACCTATGCAGCGTGGGCAAAATAAATAAATAAATACGGTATGTACCCGCTTTCTGCGCATGCCGAACCTCACACCGAAAACTGACGGGCCTACTCTTCTCTCTTTATAAAATTGTCCTTCGGCGCATCAAACGCATGCACAGCCAAGAAATCCCACGCCGGCTGCGAACAGAAATACATCGGATTCATTGAGTTGCCTTCATGATCCGCCAACCTATTCTTGCACCATCGCTAACAAGCACATACCCCGGATTCTGCATTTGCTTCATCATGCAATGCATATTTAATCGCCCCGCAATCACCCATCCCGGCACCTATCGATAACTCGCCTCTGAGCCCGCCTCTCTCTCTTTATAAAATTGTCCGTGTCCGTCTGAAGCTTTTCTTTGGAGCTTTGAACCCACATCTTCGGTACATCAACTGCATGACGGCCATAAAACCCACGCGGGCTGAGAACAGAAATACATACACTGCATTTGTTTGGATAGAATGTATTTCTGCTGTGTTTGGCAGGGATAAGGGAACAATTTTGTGACCCGTGCTTCGCAATTGAACAGCCCAGCATGTGCATTTGTGGCCCGTGCTCCACAATTGAACAGTCCAGCACGTGCATTAGAATGTACTTCTGCCATGTTCGGCAGGGATAAGGGAGGACTTGACAAATTGAGGACACCGTTCGAATGCTAGGAGAAGCCGTAGTGCATGAGCTGCAGGCTACAATGCACAGGTATGTGATTATATCCTCATGTAGTTATTTCTAGTTAGATTGAGTTTTATGTCAGGGCCCGGGTTGTGCTTTTGGTGGGCTATGGCATCCGACTGGAGAGCCGGTGTAAGAGGATGAAGTGACCGGGCAGAGCAATACTTCAGCCCTTGGCCTGCCGAGCTCCGGAATCAAAGAATATACGCTCAAGGCTTCAATAAAAATACATACAAGACAGTTTCTTGTGAAACTAGCCTCAGTCAATTCACACTGAAATCCGCAGGGCATGTTGCACATGGTTTTTATTATTATTACAAGAGCGCGCTGGGGCGCTCCGCGCCCCAGCACTTCAGTTGAGATCCCGAGACATATGTCATAAGAATGACATGAATAAAGGGGTAATGTCGGATCAAAATAGAGGTCAGATGAGTAGCGGAGTTTTAAAAGCTTCAGACGGACAGCGTAATTTTATAAAGAGGGAGATTATTATTACATCCGTGCGCTATTGACGTTCAAACAGCAGTCCCTTATGCTATCTGGACAGCGTTCCGTGATGTTCGCGTGAACATGGAGGAGAAGACTCTAGTCAAGCTGGCCTACAAAGTCGCCATCAAACAGAACACTTGAGAGAGGTAAGCATCCGTCGTCCCAGATGTACATCTAAGTATTGAGCCGGCTTCAAGTGGAATGATTTTCCTTTCTGATCCGAATCTTACTGCGGCGTGACGGCTCTTCCTGGTCCGGGATGTGTATACATTGCGTTCCTGAAAATCATCGCAAGATAGACAATTACATACTCCAAAAACACAGTAAGTGGGTGCTACCAATTGACTTCTTGTTGCGCTAACAAAAGAAAGATGACCAACCCCCGAAACTCAGCTTACAAAAATGACCCCCATGGATAGTAGTTCGACCACTACGGATCCGGCAGGAAAGAGGGACATGTTTCATGTTTCTAGATGCTTTACAAAGGTAGGTCGATCGCAGCGCAAAATGCCTGATCGCCACTGCACCAGAGAGTTCGAAACCATTGTCAGAGAATGTTTGCGGCTTATAACAACATAAACAGACATGGATGAGTTGAAACTGAGTTTTACATAGTCGAGTGTTTATGTGCAGGCTGGCACCAGAGGGCTTCGGATTTTATATACGCTAAACCTGTTTTGCCTCAAATGAGCCTAATGTTCCGCTGAGTTCGCCCCTCAAATTTAGGGCTCGGCTGACATACATACCCTTGAGATTTTCTATTCGTCCTTCGTTGAACTTCCCTTGTCCACCAGCGGTAGAGTAACGCTCCAGAAACATGGTCTATGCTTGAATATTTTCAGAATTTTTCGGTGGGTGGTTGTGGAGCATGAGCTTGATTGCTTTCGCCTCCGTTTTTGTGGTGGACTCAGATACGAATATGCATATATATGGCTACGAAATCTATGCAACCGCCTCAGTGTCATTGGTCCCTCCGAGGGCATTGCAAAATATAGTGTGCGCTATGAACAGAGTGAGCGGCCGGGAGAAATGAGAGGAAGGGTGCGCATACCCATGACAGCGAGTACAGTGTGGTCAGTACCTGCTGGTGACCTTATCCCCAAGCAGTATCTGCTTGCACCGGTCAGAAATGATATTCACGAAACACTGAGAGCTCGCACCCTCGCCAGCGGCATGCGAAGCCAGAGTACATTGCACGGCGCTGGTACGACCCAATCCTTCCTGCAGAGGGTACGTTGTCAGCATCGAAGAGTAGTACGTAACGTACCGACAGCGACACTATCTACGTTGCGATGACCACTGGTCGAAGTAGAGCAACGAGATTAGCGAAAAGAACGCAGATAAGGACACGGGAACATACTTTGGAATCTGCAGTCTCGAAATTTGTCTTGAGGAACGGCACCTTGAGGAACCTTGACGATGGTAGCCGCTCCTCTCTTTTAACCCTGTGGTTCAATCGCCGTACGACCAAAACCAAAATCTATTTTGATTTGCATCATAAGCACCAAAACGAAACAACGTAATGCGAGGACTGCTCGGGTGAAGCTCCCGCGTACTCGTAGAGGGGTTCCACCGAGTTTGAAGTTCGATAGAGAGTCTATTAGCCACTACTGATGATCTCGCATGGGCCCATCTATGTACGCGGCACTTCTGTCAGGTTCCATACCTTCTTATCAGCTTCTAGAATGGTGATTGACGGAGGGACATTACGGCAGAGCCTCGGCATTTATATGCATCTCATAATTTCCCAGCATCGCTTTTCCGCCGATTTGAGGAGCGTGTGAATCCAATTTGGCACGATTCCATCCGGTACGACGGCGCCATTGAATCGAATTGTTAGATATGAATTTAGACCATTTCTTTCTTGTTCCCATTTGCAGTCTTCACGCCCACACCCAAGATGTGGATTCGAGAGGCCGAAATGTAGAAAATCCCTGCCTCTTCCTGATCCGGACGGTGGAAAGGAAAGCTTGGGAATGTTGCCCTGATGCCGGGAATTGCATCGGGTTCATTTACTCTGAAGAATCTCAGCGTATGTAAGTTTTTCTGATCAAATTATTGCTGTGGGCTGAGTGGCTCTCGCGCCAAAGAATAAGCGCGTCCCTAACTGTAGACTTGGGGCAATTTCTAGGTGATTTGGGAATTTTTTTGAGGTCTGATCCGAAGTCCGGACGATCCAGAGGTACAATTAATTCAAAAAAAAATTCTTCAGCCGATTTGGCCACGAATGTTTGGTAGCGGCAGCTAGGCATTCACCTTCTGTAGCGGGGACATGTTCGCGAACTCGGATGCTAACCCAGTCAACAATTCTGCCGCTTCGTCCTCTTCATTCCCCAGGCTGTCGGCGTTTGTGAACACTTCGCACTCCAGCGCGCTGAGTTCGGGATCGTCGTTTGGGTCGTAATGGAAGGGACGATCTTTGTTCGGGAGGTAATCGTCGGCGGTATCGGGGTCTTCGGCGTCGTCAAGCGCTGCTAACAATCTTTGTACGACAAGGTTTACGACGTGAGCAAGGCAACGAACCTGTGAGTTGGCGGGCACAAATTGAATGTCAAACTTGCTCATCAGGAGCCATGCTAGGGCCTGAAGAAGAACGTTGTTCGCCGAAGCGTTGTCGAGAGCCAGTATATCGACGAAGGTATGTGCTACCATCCAGGTCATTTGACGGCCCGAACGATGTTCTAAATAAACCTAACGTTCAAACTGTGGAAAATTGTACTGAAACTCGTCAGCAGTGGCTTGGGGTATGTTCATCAACGCGAAGCCACTCCTTTATTAAAATTACGTGTGTCTGTCTGTCCAAAGCCATTTTAAACTCCGCCATCAATCCTCCGCCATCACCCGACATTCAACCGAAGTGGTCTTGTCCCAGTTAAATTGGTCATTAGCCTCAAACATATTGAAAGAGTCGATCACCGGCTGAAAATAACTTCAAATAACTTCAAGTTACTTCAAGTTACTTCAAGTTTCTTGCAAGTAACTTGCCCCGCCAAGTTAGATCAATGTGATCAGACAAAGTAACTTGTGCCATCAAACAAAGTAACTTGGGCCATCAGATGGCATCAATCCAAGTTACTTGAATTACTTACAAGTTACTTTTGCTTACTTTACTTCACTTGTCTGCCACAAGTAAAGTAAAGTCAGGCCCAGATTTGATGCAATTGACCTTTGTATTCATCTTACCCAGGGCATCAACAATCCTATGTACGCAAAAATCCTCACTCCATTCGTCGTGTAGCACGAGAAATTGAAAACATACCAAAACCGGAAATCTGTGGCTGTGCCACAAGTCGTGAGCGGAGAATTTGTTGTTACAAGGGTCTAGTTCATCTCTCAGACTGATTATTGTGCACGGGGGGAGGTCAAGTGCCGCCTACACGGCTGATCAGGTTAGCAACAGCGAGATCTCTTTGCTGCTGGGGCACATTTTTACCTCACGGGAAGTCACCCAATATTTTCGTTTCCATATTTCCCTTATTTTCTTTTCTTTTCTTTTGTCCACCGCCATCAGTATTTGGAGAAATAGAGAAGGGTGGTGCAGCGACAGCAGCTTTACACCGCCTCTTTTTTGTCGATTGTGCAGACCCCAATATATACAAATTGAATCAAAAGTCGGAACTTCTGCAAGGAAATGAAAAGGACAGTAGATGCTTTTGAGCAGAAATTGGGCCCATTTTGAAACAGGTTTTTATGGGTTGAGTTCAGCGCCTCAGTGGACCACCACTCTGAAGAGTCAATCTAGGTAAGATAACCAATTTAAAGCTTAAAGGAATATATTTCTAATAGCTAAACTGTTCAGGGAACTCAGCATACATACACCCATAACAGACAGTTATGGCTCAAAATTACACATCCTGTTTCAACCAATTTTGTTTACAGGCGTACTTTTTACGGGTGTGGGCATAATACAGATGGTTTGATGCCCAATAACGATGAGTGGTGTAACACTTGCTATTCACATCCCGTACCAGTTACAGGCTATAGATTCCTCAAATTTCACTCCTCTTAAATCGATTTGGATGCAGGATTGCCCTGAACATCCTCTAGCTTCTGATATGGAGGCATGGATATGCAGTTCTACTTAATAGGCAACTCATACCTATGGTGTGTACAACTGTTACTTGTGACACAAAAAATGGATCCTCCTCTTTATAAGATTACGCTTCTCTGTCCGTCTGAAGCCATTTAAACTCCGCCATCAATCATCCGATATTCAACCGAAGTGGTGGGGTGCGAAGCACCCCACCGCGCTCTTGTATTTCTTAGAGATTCCTCAAATTGGGACCGTACAGTAAACTAGGTTCTCTACCACCCAAATAGAGTTATTGGACCTATATACAATATGGCAGTGATGAGATTCTGACTTTAATATATAAAGCTCAGAGAGCCACAGAGAACTCAGACTCTGTGGCCCTCTGAGTTTCGTTGAAATTTAAAAGTATGAACATTTCGCCGGAAAGTGATTGACTTAACAGAGAGAAAAATCGGCCTGCAGGACTAGTTGGGAGCAAAGTGGGCAGGAAACAGGAACAAACCTGGTTCATTTACTGTATGGGCCTGTAGGGATGCAACGGCCACAGTCACAGAGGACTTGTCGTGTCGCTGCCGTCCGGACGGGTCATGGTCCGATGGCCTCAGTTGTCAAAAGCAAGTTGTGATAATAAATATTTAAATAACATAATTTTCCCCAGCTTCAAAACACAACTTCGAAATAAAAAATCAGCAAATTGAGGTAAGTTGTGATGTTTTGCTGCTAATCTCTGAAACTCACAGCAAAAAAGAAAAGAAAGAAAAAAAGAAATTGCGAGTCACCAACTTGGGCAACAGTCACGGCAATCTTCAGGTCCGTCGTATTGCCCCCGTCTGCAGAACGATATCACGATTCTCCGGCCATCACATCCCTACAGGCTGATACAGTATACTCAGGGAATTTCAGCCCATGCAATAGTGAATGGCATTGTCCTGAATAATTCTATTTGGCAACCCAGTTGCCAGCAAGTTTGAGGTTGCCAATTAAGATTTTCTATTTTACAACCCCCAATAAAGGGAAATCTTTCAGGTTGGCAGTTGAATCTAATCTCGGCAAAGTCATAATTGAGCTCACTTTCAGCTGAGTAAATTAACTCTGCAAGCGATGAGTTCAACTGGACAGTTCATCCATTTTTACCATGTTCTTTCACAGCTTTCCGTCAACGTTATCAGATCAGTACACAAGGCAGGGTTCAAGCCTCGGCCGTTCAGTTGTAATGATCCTGCCATGCTGGATTAGTTGAGGGGATTTAGATAAGCAGCCAGTTGTTTTTTGTGGTTTTGAGACTGCGTCTCCCGTATTATGCTGCAAGGCATGTGAACATGTCACCATTCAAAATATATATCACCAAGCCACACCTTGCAGCCATCAGCATGCACAGATCCAATATCTTATCAATCCCAGCTGCCAAGTCGGACCTGCTTTCTCCAAATTATTGATCTAGTTTATTCGCAACCAAGCATAAGCATGAGTTTCTGCCGGGCAAAGCCACGGCCCTATACCCCAAGTTCTTTGGGGCCTTTTCGGTGTCCCTGTAAACTTGTTATCCACCCGAATCGAAGGCCGAATAGGAATCAAACTTACTTTTCCTTGGAGGCCTTTCGCTTAGTCGGCACTGCTGGTGAGCCGGACATATCGCGGGTTTTGCGAGAAGCAACGATGTCCGCACGCGACCGAATATTCGAGATGTACGTACGACCCCTGTGGAACTGGACCCTCGATCTGCTCCAGGATCCACAGCTCGCGGATTTCTTTGTTTGGGATGCCGAAAGGGCATATATTTTTGACGGAAATGAATATATACGCTTTTTCACCGAACCTTGGACGGCAGAGGCAATGTGGGAGGTTCCAGCCATATATCAGGTAAGTGGATGCTTCTCTTTAGTTTAACAGCCATATATCCAGGATACCGGACTCACCTGACCACAAATTCTGTCCGTACATCTTATACACCGACAAAGCCAAGCTTTCTTCCTTTGGAACTCAAAAAGGATACCCAGTGGTTGCGCGATTGGCCTCTGACTGGGGTGGTGGCCAAATCGTCGGATGGCTTCCTGTGGTGTGCCTCTCTTTATTACTTTAAGATCCGCTTATCTTGAGCTTATCCTTGGTCAAGTTGAGGAAGACCTTGAACTATGTCCTCAGATTTCCTGTCCGTGGCCGCGCGCGGATTTGAGCCGAGGCTAACACGCGCAAATTGTTGAATGCCTTAGTACGACGCACCCATCTCTGTTAGGGAGCTGACCGAGTTTGGGATAGTCTGCAGAAGTTCTATTGAAAACCGATAAATGAACTCATAAAATGATACTTTAGATAATGCCAGGTCACGATAAAGATAATCGGCAATCTGGGAGGAATGTACAACTTCACCAAGAGGTGTGACAATCACTCGCACAGGATATTCTGCCGCTGGGATCTTCAATGTGGGTTCACAGTCATCATCCTCCTCGAAATCCTCGTCTTCATTCTCAATATTTGCAGAATCATTCCCAATGTGTAAGGGATACATTTTTTTAACAGTAGCAAGTAATGCACCCGACATCATAGGGACAACCTCATGTGACATTACTGCATCACCGTGACCGCGGATATACCATGCAGCCTGTTGAGCATGAATTTATTGTTGCCTGGTTAGTTGAGAGAGACATTTGTGGAGGAGGCTCTTTGTTGCGGCAAGAGGTCCTAGCTTTAGATTACTTTATATACGACCATTACTTTACCTTGTAATAGAGAGTTCCTGTCGTCCTGAAATCCCCGTGTCTGCGAGTCTGTGTGCAACTGTCACTTCCCAACACACCTCAACGAACCACGTTGTGTAGTTGAATTCGTGCCAAGGGTGGCATCAGTCACAATTGCCAGTCCGAAGTCAGCTAGTTGAGCATGTTGGCCTTTACTAACTTCCCAATCAATAGACATCCCAATGTTTTTCAACTGTTCGGGATATCATATTCATCCGGGTGTATGCTGCAATTTTTCATCATCAGGGTAAGCCTACCTCTCGCTGGAAAAATATCTTCTCATACATTTTACAGAACTTGTGCCTCACTCCACACCGCTCTGCTACGAACCGCAATGCCTCATCTATCGCCCGCTCTCCCCTGCTGTCCCGCCACGAGCCTCGCTTTCCGCCGCACCTCCCGCCACGCTATCGCATCGCCGTGTCTCAATACTTCACTACCACTTCCGGCCCAACCCACCATTCACGCCGGCCGGTGGAGACCGCTCGGGGACTCTGGGGCTGGAGATGAGCCAACGGGGCTCGCAGCGAGATGGGAGAAAGCAGAAAAGACCCAATGATTGCCGATCCACGAACACATCAGTCTTTTGACAGATCGCTTGCGACCTTTTCGGGCTTGTGGGCTTGCAACAAGCTCACACGGTTAAACAAGGCCGCAAGTGAAAGAAAAAACTTGCCTTTGCACAGACTAACCTTCGTATTGAAGGAGCCCCACGCCCACAGACATCAGTTCTTCCCCTGACACCCAGAAGCCCCAGGAACGCGGAACACGGAGTATTTGCATGTGAAAATTTGACCTTGTGAGAATTTCGACTGTCAAAGGTGACGTCAAGTACCGGCAATGCCGAATGATTGATTGCCTGTGGGCCGACGGGCAAGCGAGCACTCGGGAACCTAACAACCAGGGGCGGCGAGCTGTAGTGAAAGGCTAGAGGTGCACAGAATGTGTAAGACCAAAGGCCAGGATGATATATGCACAGATGATCAGAGGCCCACTGATGGAGCGACGGTGAAAGGAAATGAAAGGACCAAAACCGGAAGATGACGACATTTGGCGGAAATTAAAAACTGACAGCGGAGATTGAAAAGGCTTCGGACAGACGGACAGACGGACAGACAGAAGCAATTTTATAAATAGGGTGATGACTACTGACTTGATTTCCCCACTTCTCAACCGTGCAATTTCCGTTTTCGGATGCCCGGAGACTGGAGTTGACCATTTCAATCGTGGTGACAGCTATCAATTGGAATATTTTATGGGCGGTGAAATTTTCCGATTTAATGCCAGTAAAAGCCGAGCCGATGCACGAATTTTGAAGTCAAAATTCGAAGTTAAGCCCACGTTCATAGGTGGTAGTGAAGCCCGGGCATGAGGGCCTGGCTTGGGCTGGAAAAATCTGAAGCCCTGGCCCAGGGCCCGCTCAAGCCTTGCGTCGGGCCCGGCCCGGCCTGGCCGGCTTAGGGCTTGAAGCCGGGCCCCGAACATCACTAAGCTAGGGTGTTGGTTTTATCTTGTGAACCAAAGGAGATATCACTCCTGGCTGTTAGGCCATTGGTTACAAGCTCATGAGGAGCTCTACTGTAGGTACACTATTTATACTGAATCTAAAATATCTAGAATGTCCATCGGGGATGACTCGGCCATTCGGCCGGATCACAAATCATCAGTCCGCATCAGTCAGCTTTCCAGCAACTTCTATCAGATGCCGGATTGCACCACCAACAGAGGGGGTGCAATCGAGAAGGGACAGTTAAAGGGGTTATCTCAATTACGTGAGCAAGCTTACGAGGTCACTGGGCGGAGGTGATGCAATGCCACGTCATGCTCCTTTCTGCTTTGCAGCCTACCTCCATCATGTTGCACTTGGACCTTTGGGCATTTTACGAGCAGAGAGTGCATCTGGTGCCCTTTTTGATGACCAGGAGCATTGTCAAAGACAAGCAATAAAGTAGCTGGCTCCAATAATTCTGGCTCTGAAACAGTGCCTTCCTGGAATCTATTAGATTTTCATAAAAGCAAGCATAATTTAAACCTACTTCTCTGTCCAATTCTCCATCATCAGATTTGGAGTTCGCCCTTGATTTTTTCGCAGCTTGGGCTGCAAACAAGTCCTTCAGATTGCAATATCCAAGCCCTGTGAGTCTCTCTTTCGCCTTTTTTCTCGCCACTGTGTTGTTTTTGATTTGCCAGTGTAAGGTCCTCTTTTCCTCTTTCCCCCATTCTGCTGCTGTTCCAGCTTCCATGCAGCAACCTGAGCATCATGGAAAAACTTTGTGAATGCATCAAATGCAGATTCATGGACAAGTTCAACATCTTCTTCATCTCTGAGGTCTTCTTGCAATTCCATACATTCTGTATCAGGGAGCTCTTCACCGAGTGCAAAGTCCCATTCTGTAGCCTGAGTGGTTTCTTCAGAGTTCACTGTCTCCTGTATCTTCTGGTGTGGTTTCTCTGCTAGATACTTTATCTAGAGACTAGGATCAGAAAGATAGGGGGCTTATAAGATTGGACACACTTCTGAGTGCTGCAGTCCCTTTTCTGGCATTAGCTATGCTTGCTTTCTTCTTTCTTGGTTGTCTGCCCATTGGTCTTGAGTGTAGGGATGAGGGAGTTGTGGAAAGAGTGGTTTGCGCAGCTAAAACGAGGCTGCAATGCGGCCGCATCGTGTTTCCTAAGCCGTGTGAAAGGTCACGTGTTTGATTACATAATCATTTCAAAAATTTTGAAAGCAAACCTTGCGCCAAATGAGATTATAATGTGATTGGAACATGATTTCCAAAAAAGGAAAGAACCAGTTATTTCACCCTCATGGTGAAGATTTTCAAGAAAATCTCTCCTAGGAACTTCTTGTATTACTTATTAGAGCATTTCTTGGGAGCTAGAATCTCCCTACATGCCCTTGTTTCACGGGAATTAAAGTTGTCACACTCTGCTTATGTAAAGGTGCTGGTTTCCCACGACCTCCACCTTATACTCTGTTGTCCCACCATATCTCTGTGTCAATGTCTACCTTCATATTCTCTTCAGAAAATACAAATATCAGTAATGAACCGACCCCTCTGCGCCTCCTCCCGCGAACGGCTCGGTGGGCAGGACAGAATGCACGCAGCGCGGCGTCACAGATTCCTATCTCCCATCTCAAAGTCAGTCCCGAGCAACGGAAATCTATGTACTGTCCCGCCACCACGACACCGCTTTCAGACTGCATATATGCACTCGATGATGGTTCCCAATTGAAAGCAGCTGCAGTCATAGGCTGATACGACCTGGGTGAGTAAACCTAACATACCTGTAGACTCCAGATGTTCGAGACTAACCTCTATACCTGAATCTCAGGAAGACATCGAACCGTTGGTCGCAGCAATGGAGCTTCTGGTCAACGAAGGAGGACACCCACAGGATATTATACCTGTGTAAATGCAGGTATGACCATCATCAGCGAAATACCAAATACGATCGTTCAGAAACGGGCGAACTACTGCGTATCCGCGGCCACTTCGAGCACAACGAGGGCGGTCAAACAGCGAGTTTGACCTGCTATTCCCATCCATCCCTCCATATATGTCGTCGCTTTAAAGCAGCTTCACGATGGCGCTACCTTCAGTGATATCCGAAAAAAGAATCGCGAGCTGGTCGATGCGAAAGCATACCCAGGCTTCCCGGCAGACTTCGCGTCTTCTCCGTATGGCTTCTTGTATTCAACGGCTCCCGTTCGCTCTATCGCCAGTATAACCGAATGAAAGGCGTCTCTGTCACCACTGCACCGGAAATCAATGTCGACGACTGGCTTGACCCAATCCTACAGGAAATTGCCGCTTCGGCGGCCCCGTCGGCGTCACGCCGAGCATGTTCCCGTTCCCCGACGCGGACGGCGTCTGCAGCCCCAGCGCGTCCCCGCCGCCCGCGGGGCCCGTCAGCGGCGTACGCGCCGCATCTGCCCCCGCCGTCGCACCTCCCTTCCTCGCAGTCGCAGTCCCCCGCACACGTTCATGCACACCCGACGCAGCCGCCGCCGCCGATATTTGAGTTCGGCGTCGCGCCGTCGCGGGAGCGCGGCGGGGCGGGCGCGCACGAGGCGCCCGTGCCGAGCTCGCTCGCGGGGGCGTTCGGGCCCATGTACGCGCCGCACACGACCGCGAACCCGGGCTCGGGGCCCAACAGCCCGTTCCCCGGCACGCCCACGTCTGCCTCCGCCTCGCGCTCGGCGTCCGTCTCCGCATCTGAGGACGGGGGGGACGGGGACCACGATGGGGGGGAGGGCGAGGGCAAGGACGGCGGGTACGAGACCTTGAGGACGAAGACGACAACGAGAGTGTAGCAACTGATGCATCATCGGATTCTAGATCTGATTCCGAGGACGACTCTGACGATGATCTTGAACCGGAAGTAAGTTCTAGCATTTCCTTCAGTGAACGCTCACTCACAGTCATTTTCAGTTTCGCGCCACTCAAAACATAGCTGCGCTTGGAGAACAAGCTGTCTCGCGCGCAGTTTTTGAGCTCGAAGACATGGCATCCTGACTTGCAGACCTTGGTGCTTATCTCGATCACCGGGTCACTGGTCTTAGCCCAGAGGAAAGCGCGAAAGTCGACAAAGGATATGGGCAGCTTACTGAATTCATTTCGAAGCTCCAGCGCGTCAGGGAATTGCCACACCCATCATCAGTTCGTCACCCCCTAACCTTACCAGTGACACCTTTACCTCCCAGCACCGCCAATGCACCGTCCACAACTTCCGCCCGTACTCCCTTCAATCCGAAAAAACGAAAGCACTTCTTGCCGCCGTCACCCGAAAAGATGCAAAAGAGGCATCAGTCATATAATGTGCACTGAATTTATGTAGAAGCTATTTACTGTCAATTAATGAGTCGCTACTTACTGCCTGAATTTCCCTTGCAACGTCGCACCGACGCGTCACGGACGTCGGCGCACAAGTCATTAAGCGAGCCATTGTCCCTCATATTGCGAAGAATGGTGACCGTCAAACTCGATCGAGATCCGGTCCCCAAAATAGCCGTCTGGTCCACACGATAGCCGTCCGGTCACCTTTTCTCCCTGCACATCCTGGGCTGCATACTTTGATCAGCCGTTGTATATCTGACTTCTATGGCATCCCTACTGGCCCAGAAAAATCTCCTCTTCATGTTTTGAGGGTAACTTCTTCATTTATTCCAACAAGAGAACAATATTGTAATATCATGTACAACCCGAATCTAACCAGCTTAGAAGCCCAACAATCTCGTTCAATGGACCCAAATCCATGACTTGAATCATCGTCTGTACGGACCGGGTGTCTGCGCCAAATAGATAAATAAAATTCGGCCTAAGTTCACCCTGATTGGGATAAGTAAGTTAATTTCAACTCACAGAGGATTTATCACTCACCAAAGAAGCGCAAGCAGACAGAGACTAATTACAGTTGAGTACGTCATAAGGAATAATATCATGTGGAATATCCGTCATATGGAATGGGTTTTGAGCCTCTCCCGAGTCGGGATAACCGAATATTCCACCTCCCCGTAATGTGGAATATGGAATAGGGTTTGAGGGTCAGTGTTCCATTGTGCGGGTGGCACAAGAGCCGGATTTTGAAGTCTGCATTGTCTGTCATTGCGTTCTAACTTACCAAAAGAAGGAAATTGCTGGCTCATCGCATTGCTTGTGTGCATGATTGAATCTATCTCTCACTTCCACCACCATGGCCATAACTGAGTCTCAGAAATCTCGAGATGTCCGTGCAAGGGACAAGAATCCGCCCAAACCAACGAAGCCACAGGCCAAACCTGGCCCAAAACCAGGCCAAAAGCCTCGCACAGCTGCTCGCTTCAGCAAGGATGAACGCCACCAGGACTTGACGTACCACGACTGGGTTCGGGTCTTTGACTACCGAGAGGAAACGGACCCCCCGCGCTCACAGACCGAGGTTGTTGCTTACTTTGCCACCCACCCTGACCAGGACGGTGGCAAACTGCAATTTACTCAATCTGCCTTGTCAAAAAAAACTCAAACGAAAGGATGAGATCCGACACCTTGTCGCTGAGGTCCGGAACACGCTTTCAATAAAGCGTGCGCGCATCGTCACCTGTCCCGAAGTCGAGAGAGCCTTGGGCCTCTGGGCCCGTGACATGGAGCAGAAAAAGCATTCAAGTCCAGGGATGCAATGGCGGCGGCTGAGTTGCTACAACAGATTGTTCGACATCGCCCGGACTTAGAGATGGCCTTGCCACTGGACCGGGCTCTCCGAGAATTCCGTGCAGTTATGGCTCAGGAGGGCGAAGAGAGAAAAGTTCAGACCAGCATAACATCTTTCTTCAAGTAGAAATAGTTGCCAGCTCAAAAATTTTTTTTTTCAATTGATTTTATTTGGAATTTATCCTCTGGAATATCTGTCATATGGAATAGCCCTGAGGCCTCTCCCGACGATATTCCACACGACGTACTCAACTGTAGCTGAGCTGTTATGTTTAGCTACTACAGGTGTGGAGAAGGGGATCAGCAGAGAGGAAGCAAAAGGAGACTGGATGAAAGGTGAAAGACCACAGCCAAGTGAGCAAAATCTTAAAGAACAGGCATGTAATTAGATAAGCAGAGATTTGTGAGAAAGCATATTTTATACAATAACTAAGGACCCATCTTGGTTCACCCGTAAGGACTGCGAGCGAGTGCCAGGCGTGCGAGCCGGGATTGACCGAGGCATATTCCCACGGTTCAAAAAAATGCAACCTGTCGTCTGTTATCGAAAGTCTGGGTCATTTTCCGTTCGAGTCATGCTGCATATTGATTTTATACTGAATCCTGTGCGAAATGCAGTGTTTTGCACGCCCCAAACCCCTCACTCAAGATGGGGATTCAAATCATCTTACATATACATGTATTTTCCAACCCATAGTTCCACCTGGAAAGTTGAGTAAATGTGACAGGGTGTCTCTGACAAGCTCAAAGGATCCCTTGCTTTTGCAGGCTTCCAGAATGAGGAAGGAGGAACAGATGCGAGAGGTGCGCGAAGAAGAAGGCAAGTGAAGTGGCAGATCCAACCGTCACTGAGTGGGTTGCAGACCTGTTATCACTCTATGCGTCTGCGAATAGAATATGCTCACGGCCTTGACAAACGCTCAAAATCACGATAATACAACGATCACCTGTGCACAATAACCCACGGATGCCAGGTAGATTGAAAGCCTCAATGCCAATCACCTTTATCTGTGTACTGATCCAGATATTGGGTAAACGGTCCCGCTGATATTTTTCCTGGATTCGCATCGGAAAACTGTGTAAGATTCATACCAGGGTCATATAAATCAGCGCAGGGGCTGGGGAGCTACAAGAAAGCTTGACCGGAACGCGGTCTCAGTCATCTGGTATGACACCTTTAGATAGTATATATACCCGACTATCCTCGTTCCACACCCTCAGTCTTTCATCCCACAAAGCGGGAGACTGAGGGTGAGTGATCTATGTAGGGTCACCGAGGCCAGTCGCGAACTTGCGAAAGAAGTCACAAAATCTCCAAAAAACCGCAAAAAAATGCGATTTTTCCCCCCCGAGTACCTCGGTGTTTGATTTGCCGCGGCGCTCGCACGACCGATGTGATCGGGAGCAACCTGGACTTCTTTGCACACGACTGCCACATTTGACAGCAACTCCTCTCTCTCTCCCTTAACGCTCGTTTGCTCGCACCATTGGGACCCGGACTGGATTCGTTTATGAAGGTGAGAACCAAAAGTACTAGAACCCAGGTACAACAAGATCCTCGTCTTTATCGTTAGCATGCCGCCAAAAATCAGCGTACTTGGCGTTGGGGCGGCGCTTGCGCTTGCTCGGGCCATCTGCTGCCGGCTCATCCTCGGGAGGTGCCACGTCCTCTGCCAAAATCTCTGCGTCAACATCTTCCGCATCCGCTGTCGACACAAGCCCAAGACTGGATGTGCCGGTTTTGGCTTTCTGCTGCCGGCCTTTACGGACACGGTTTATGACAACGTGCTGGATAACCTCACGAGTGGGGATCTCGGCGTCATCATCGCCCATTTCCTCATCCTCCGCCACTTCTTCGTCATCGCCGGGGCAGTACTCACGGGTCGATTTCGTTTGTAAGTCGTTCCAGAGCTTGGGATTATCGTTTTTCAGGTTGATCAGGCGCTCGTTTGTGTCGAAGGATGTCATGCAGTCGAATGACAGATTGAGGCCGCCACGGATGGAACACATCTCCCATGCCTAACATTTTGTTTGAGCCCAGCGGAGTCATTTACGGTACGCGCTTACCTTCAATATCAATTCTTTGCTCTCAATTGCCTTGTATCCTTGGCGCTAGTCGCTTTGGGGAGCGGGAAACGTTGACCGTCGAAGAAATTAGCGAGTGCAAAGTACGCTAGGAGCCCACATGAATGCACATCATTTTGCGACGGAATTGGTAGGTCCATCCATCGAAATTTGACACCCAGGTGCTCAAACAACCACCAGTCAAGGTGCCGTCGTAAATCTTCCGGCACTTTGCCCCTGAATCCGTCACCATAGCCTACTGTCTCCTCCTCACAGTCAATGGCCAGCCCAACCCAGTGATTTTCGTCCTTGTTCACAATCGTACCCAAGCGGCGGCGGTCCTTTGTCGCGAATGCTTCGCCAAGTCGCCGAAGCCACTGAAATTGACGTGCTGTGCGGTATGTGTCGGGGTTCATGTATGCTCGAGCAAGGCCGTGTGCAAAGTATGTTGGCTGGACTGAATCTTTGCTGCCATCGCTGAGCCCGAGGTCGTCAGCCAGCATTTCGAGCATCCCGTCTTCATGGTCTGTTGTCAACCAATCCGTGGTGAACCAGAGGGCCAGGTCGCTGATACTGCCGCCCGCCTTGAGGCCCTTCACGTCACCAGTCCATGCAAGATGGTCAAACAGCTCCAGCGCACGCTTCGCACGTTCCGCCGCCGGGTCGCTGGGTGCGGTTTTTGCGAGTGTTTCGGTGATTCGGTCGGCCGCGGTGCGCCACACTGTCTGTGCCTCTCGGACGCGCTCCATTGATGACCATACAGTTGCCAGCCACAGCAGAGGTAGTCGGTAGGATTAAGGAAAGCTGTGGCTTTGTGCAGTGGTGGAAGCCTGAACTTGATGAGTTTCAAGATAGACATGTGGGGAGGGGGGAGAAAAAGTGTTTCCATCCCTTCCAGTACTTTGAGGAACTCGGGGAGACCACCCATTGCGACGAGGACGACGGTGCGCGAGAAGAGTTACGGCACGCACATGATGTCGCGCCATCTTTTGATGCGACTTTCTTGTTGGCACCATAAACACATGCTGGTGCGTGAATGTGCTTATTTGAGTGAGAAATGAGCTCTACCTAGGCGGTCGGCAGCAACATTGTCGGTCCATAAGAACGAGATGGGTTCATGCCCATGCTCGTGCAGAGACCGAACGACATCTTGAAGAGGCCGTTCAATATAATGGAGGTGATCTGTGAGTGTGAAAAGCATTTGGCGAATCTGTTCATTTTCGTTCATCATAGTCCAAAGACTACCCAAGCGCCCGATGTATTTGATCACTTTAGATTGATCCCACCGAATAAGGGAAGCTGGGTGCGCAGCCATGGCCTGATCTTGATGACGTTTGATGTGCCCGATGTACTCAACGTAGATCTAGTTTAGAGACCACCGCGAGGGGCCAAACCCGGCAAAGCCATTTTTGTCCGAAAAAAGACGAGAAGACTGGGGGCTTCTCAGGTAGTTCCGCAGGTGAATATATCGTGAGTGCGTACAGATACGATTGCTCGGCAAGATCCCGATTGCAAACATGTAATAGGGAGGTTGTGTAAAAGCCGCACGAGCCGCATGCGGCTTTTTGCATTAGGGACGTTGCGCAAAAGCCGCATGCGGCTTTGAAAGCCGCACGCGGGAATATCATTTTTTTGCTCCGGAGCATCACTGGGACTCTCAAATAGCCTCTTTTGACCACCAGAGCAAAGAAAAAAAAAAGCCGCATGTGATAAGTTTGCGCACCAAAAAGCCGCATGCAGCTTTGCGCAACGTCTCTATTGTGCAAAGCCGCATGCGGCACCGTGCGGCTTGCATTTCCCCTGGCATATAGTGCATTAAATGCCGCTGGCATCGATTCCGGCATCAGATACCCGGGAAAGTGTGGGAAATGGCCCTTCTCGGCACTGTCACGGCCATAGCCGCACAGTGACTGTGGCAAAGCCGAATCATGACGTCAGAAATGATGCCCATTACATTTGGTAAGTGCTCCAATGTACTGTATACAACCTGATTTCCCTATACCTCTTCGAAATGACCATGTTTTCACTCACAAATCCCTTGGTTCATTGTGCGGCTTTGCACAATGCACAAAAGTCGCATGCGGCTCATGCGGCTTTTGCACAACCTCCCTAATTCATGCACGATTTGCTCCCAGGCATGGGAAGTCAAACCATGTGCAATGCCTCTCCGAAGCAATGTAACCAAATTATTATCGATTCCACTGGGATGTCAAAATGTTGGAGAGGCTTCAGTCCAAAGTTGAACGAGCATCAATAACAAGTTACCAGGAAACTCATTCCGCAGATGTTGCGGAAGTTGCGCGAATATCTTATCGTGCTATAAACTGCACGACTTCTGGCAGAAATGGCAACACTTGAAGCGTCTTGCTAATATATTAACCACTTGACCCAGGAATTTTTGCTGAGATAGCTTTAACCTCCTTCAGAAGCTCAAATACCTTGTGTTCCTCCTCTGAAATATTTGATATCTGTTTCCATCTTCAAGTTGTTTAGCAACTTCTGGTGTCGTAGAGGGCTAAACGGTGCTTCCTCAGCGAGTCTGCCCACTCCGTTTTCCAGCGTTCGGTGAACTCATGGTTCGCTGTGGCAATCACTGCTGCTTTACTGACAGGAAGGCAGTACGAAGCATGTGATTCAAAATGGCATTCTGGGGCATGGGGTTCAAAATGCGAATTTAATCATTCAATAGTGAGGCACAGGCTTCAGAATGCCAGTACGAAGCATGTGATTCAAAATGGTATTCTGGGGCATGGGGTTCAAAATGCGAATTTAATCATTCAATAGTGAGGCACAGGGTTCAGAATGGCGGTACAAAGCATGTGATTCAAAATGGCATTCAGGGGCATGGGGTTCAAAATGCGAATTTAATCATTCAATAGTGAGGCACAGGCTTCAGAATGCCAGTACGAAGCATGTGATTCAAAATGGTATTCTGGGGCATGGGGTTCAAAATGCGAATTTAATCATTCAATAGTGAGGCACAGGGTTCAGAATGGCGGTACAAAGCATGTGATTCAAAATGGCATTCAGGGGCATGGGGTTCAAAATGCGAATTTAATCATTCAATAGTGAGGCACAGGGTTCAGAATGGCATTACGAAGCATGTGGCTCCAAATGGCATTCAGGGGCACAGTGTTCAAAATGCGAATATCTGGTTGGGGCCATTCAAAGCTTAAATATGTCAACTGCTCTCTTATCCCGTTCGATAGGGTTCAAAATGGCAGGACAAAGCATGTGATTCAAAATGGCATTGAAAATCCGCAGAGGATGAAATACCGGCTTTTTTGATGTAACTACGTAATAAAATTTCTTCAGAAATATCATGGTTTTGACTAGGACAGCTGTAGCACAATGAATAATGGTCCGATCGAGCTAATTCTTGAATATGTTATGTATCTGGGATGTTACTAGAGGATGGCCCACCACCATAAGCAATATCCTGACCCAACATGATTTTGCGCTCAGTTTATTGAGGGCAATATTCATGTCCCTTGAGAAGCAGAGCCCCGGATTGGAACTGAGGTATGCCCATATCTGTAGACCTCGTGGTCCCCTAGAGATAGTTTAGATACATGACATATCGTTATCGATGACGCGGTAATCCGTCAAGTATGGCCTTCTCGTTGGAAAGTTGTAGATCGGATTGATTTCCATATCATTGCATCATTTCAATGACAGCTAACTGCAAAACTGGAGAGCCTTTACGGAAAAAGCTGGCTAACGCCACCTGATGTCAGTTCCCCTTTAGGTAGTTAGCTCCACTGTCTTCGCCACTCAGCTCCGAGTCAGTACACCACAAGTAAGTACACCCTTCCACCATGTCGACCAACTACATACCGCTACATCCCAACTGAACAAAAGAGGCATGTCATAAAACTGTCCAGGACTCCCGCTGCGGATGGAAATGTCAACCCGCAGACGTTGATAGTCTGAGTGCAAGAGCGCGCGGATGAAGGATCTCTCACGGTAGTGGAGGCCGATTTTAGCGTATGCTAAATGTTGCGTCAGAGGTTTCCGCAAGGAGCCGAAGGAAGAACAGCTTACTCAGGCGGGCACATGGAAGGGGCTGGCACTCGTCCCGGTGTCCATCTATCCAGTGGGCGCACTGGCATTCACGTGAGCAGGCCTCATTGAGATTCCAAATTTAGTGGTGAAGGGGTGAAGGCTACGGC
Source organism: Mycena olivaceomarginata (assembly GCA_029378375.1). Taxonomy (NCBI): domain Eukaryota; kingdom Fungi; phylum Basidiomycota; class Agaricomycetes; order Agaricales; family Mycenaceae; genus Mycena; species Mycena olivaceomarginata. The sequence continues at coordinate 23,891 of JARKIC010001708.1, forward strand.
CTACGGCCGATAACATTTGATACAAACAGTGATAACACGAACTGAAAGATGGTACACAGTCCTCAGTCCAGGCAAAAATGGCCAGAGAAAATTCCCAGCAGCCTTAATTATTCCTTTCTTTCTGTTTACCGATGATGTCACCCATCGCTCGACTACCTGCCAGTTTACCATCCATATCATAGAGGAACTACCACACACACGGCATTAGAGCTGTTAGTGGTTGAGTTGAGATATATTGGAGCATAGACTTTGTCTAGCTCTTTTGTGATTGATTCCACTTTGGTGCATCGTTTCACCACGAGCTTTGTCAGGATGTTCTCGGGGAGACCAGCAGCTTGGCAAAAGTCCTCAAGCAACATTGGTAATCCAGTCAGTCTGTGTCTTGGGCATTTGTTTTGAGCTCTATGGTGCTTCCAAGCATCTCATCAACATCACTTCTAACTTAAGCCCCTGTTTTCCGCACAGAAACGCTCCCATCGTTTTCGGCAGTGGGATCAAGCTGCCATCAAAAGCAGTGCCGAGGTTAAAAATATACAGATTTCAGCCAGATCACACTGTCGGAGTGTCGGGATAGTTGAGAAACTCATATAGTAATAATTCCCTTGAGTTGTGATGCAAAGGTTGCCAAAGGAGCGAAGTAAACTGTATTATTTTGATATTATTTAATATATCATTAATACTTAATATGATATTGATATAATATGATATGGCAAAAGTTGTATTGATATCATATTACGGACAGCACTAATTCGGCTCCTCCTCGTCGCGGGGCCTCCACACTGCAAGTGTTCTTCTGAGCTCAATTGTTCATCAAATCCTTTCAAAGTAGGCGCATTTGAATCGCATTATATGCCTCCTCCTCGCCGTGTTCATCGTTCCCGGTGGTATCCTTCTCTGCGAGACCATTTTACGCTGGTGGCGACATCGCGATATCTTGTCCGACTCTTTACCAGCTCAAATGTTGAGGTGGTTTTTGTCTTTGTAGTGATCGAGTGGTGGGGCTCGTTTTTTTTGCTTACCGTTGTTTGATTAGCCTCGAATCGGGGCTGAAAGCAGGCAAAGCAAAGCCAGTGCATAGATGTGGTAAAGAGTAAAGGCGTGATGATCAGTCAGTCACGTGGTGACAGCTGATAGCCGCGGAGACGCGTGCCAGCGCGGCTCCAGTCACCCCTCTCCAAGAGACGGTCGACCCCGGACGTCTCTAATAACTAAAATGTAGCTAGGTACATAGAGAGAAGGGGGAAAAAATGTAGCAATAGAAATAGCAAAGTGGATTGAAAAAAAAGAGAAAGAAGGATGGGATAGCATAGGGAGAGGAGAGAGGCATGTGTCTATAAATGATCCAAGTCGAAAGCAAGGATGAATATAGATATGGGAAGGAGCTCGAGGGAGGTGCGAGACTCAATTAAATCTGTAGAAACTCAAAGAGCCTGGATAATATTATCGTGGACCTTCGGCTCATTCCATCAACTCAGTGGGAGTAATATTATATAACAGTTTGGCTGAGCCCAAGCATCATGGGTGAATATTACCACTGGTTGGCCCAGCTACCGTACTCAATCTATGTATGGCTGGATGCTGCACTCTTTGGCAAATAATATTATTGTAATAATATTTTTGCCCCAATGTTCTCCCATCAGCCGAGAATCCGGCGGACTTAGGGGGGAGCCTAGAACTTAGGGATTAATCAAACGTAGGGGACCTGCCGCTTAGTGGACGCACCCATGGCCGCTGGGCAGCCCAACATTCCAGGGGATGCAACAGATGAGAAAGTCGAATTTATTCAAGATCATCAGGTATATCTTCTGACATTTAGAGACATGCTTCGTAATGGCATTTTGAATCCTGTGCCTCACTATTGAATGATTTTATTCGCATTTTGAACCCCATGCCCCAGAATGGCATTTTGAGTCACATGCTTCGTAATGGCATTTTTGAACCCTGTGCCTCACTATTGAATGATTTAATTCGCATGTTGAACCCCATGCCCTAGAATGGCATTTTGAATCACATGATTTGTAATGGCATTTTGAACCCTGTGCCTCACTATTGAATGATTTAATTCAGCCGAGAGCAGGATAAGGGAGCACTTGACATATTTAAGGTTTGAATAGACCCCGCAAGATATTCACATTTGAACCCTGTGCCCCAGAATGCCATTTTGAGTCACATGCTTCATAATGGCATTTTGAATCCTGTGCCTCACTATCGAATGATTTAATTCACATTTTGAACCCCATGCCCCAGAATGGCATTTTGAATCATATGCTTCGTAATGGCATTTTGAACCTTGTGCCTCACTATCAAATGATTCAGCTACAAAACAGCAACAAAATCACGACCTCTCCCGGTCCTGTTTTGAATGCTCGCTCACGCTTATATCATCAATTAGCCCCCCTCAACTGACCTCCTTCGAGTCTTCAGCCACGGTTAAGTAATGGATAATCAAAATACAGAACACACCTCAGGGGCCTGGAGCTAAGCTCCTCGGCTTGAGCATTTAGGGGCGCGGCACCCACCGCATCTGATGGAGCTTGAGAAACTGTAATTAAATTATCTGGACTTCTGGCTTTATGGCACGTTTCATAAGATATAAATGTTGTCCCTCCCAAAATATCAAGCCACTGGGACATGTTCTCAGCATGCGGAAGGGCATTCAGCGTGAAAGCAGCGGACTTGCCAAATTGCGGGACTATATTGGCCAGGATACACCGATTCTTGCCGCTACAGCTACCTGCGATACCGAGACATTCAAGGTCATCTGGAAGTCCTTGAAATTTGGGTCTCGCCCATTCTGGGGTCTCGACGTTGGTACCGACTGACAAAACCTCGTTTACATGACGCGAGTTGTAAAAAATCCGGCAAATCCTATACTCGACATCATTAATATCTTCCCTGCACATATGGGACAAGGACACACCTGCAGACGTACTTCTTCAGCGACTCTACCGAAGACGCGACGAAAGAAGGCCGAAAGAAGCATCAGGGGAAGGAGAGCAAGATTATCATGTACCGCACCCTCGCCGATGCCGTTTTTGTCAAGGACACGGTTCCCGAGGAGATGGTGCAGGGATATGAGACAGACAAGACTCGCTACGTCAAATCTCTCCAGCAGCAATTTGCGCGGTGCGTCACCACACACTTTTATAATCAGGCACTAAGTAACAATCTCATCCTCAGGCTCAAAAAACAGTACTCGGTGCATGTTAAGGGCCTCTATCAGACCGGCGGAGGTCTCAAGGCTCAAGACCAGCAGGATAATCTCATTGGTGTGTCTTTTTAAACGAGGAGAAGACCGATTGCGTTAATCCATGGAACAGAAAAGATCAAAGATAGCTTTCCCTACTGGGACGAGCTCGATGGGTTCTGGCGTGAGCTGCCGAACTACAACCCCATCGGTGTGAGTAATTCCACGGGCGGTGTTGATCACGGTGTGAGGGCCGAGTCCCTGTTCGCCAAGAAGAGTGCCGAGGGTGAAAGCGGAGACACAAGTGGGATTGAAGATAGTCCCTCCTGGAAGGCCTTCGAGAATGTATCCAGCTCGCGCGGAAGATCGACGTCGTCTGTGGGCGATGATATGGATCTCGTGGACGAACTTCAATCAGACGAGGTATACCAGCTGCCTTATCATGCATCCGTTTCTCACGTCATACAGGAAAAACCAGTGGCCAAGGCTGAGAAGAAAGGAAAGGACACCGCTCGCACCAAAACAGCCAAGACACCTGCAAAAGGTGGCGAAAAGCGCACTTTCGACCTCAGCAGCCTTGACGAGGCCCACCGCAAAGATATGGCCGACTCGGCGCGTCGTCAAGACAGCCGTATTGATCTCGAAGTCAAGCGCACCGAACTGCAACTCGAACGCGAGCGAAACAAGAAACGCAAACTCGATTTCGATGCGGAGCGGCTGCGGATGGAACACGAGGATCGACAGGAGCGGATGCGGCGTGAAGAGGAGCGCGATAACCGCTGCTTTGGCTTCATGTCAGGTATGATGGGGGTGGGAGCAGGAATGTCGTGTTCTGCTGACGAAGTCCCCGTAGAGATTGAAAGCGGCCTTTGAGAAAGCCCACGGCGTGCTCAGAGCGAATGCGCACCTGCGGATGTGTCAAATCAATTTCCCATTTAGAAATAAGTTCGGACAGACATGCGAAACCCAGAAATTGAAAGTCTTGTTCTCCGGAATGTTGTTTGCGGGTTTTTTTGAATGGCGTAACACACCATGCTTCGACGGGATAGGCAGAATCAGCCCAGATCCATTCATAAGCTGATCGTGATCCTTGCGCGTTCTTGATTCAGCAAATGCTGTGGAGTCGTGTGTACTGCCGGTATGGCCAATCACATAGTCGACAATGCGGAGATTTGGTAAAGTGATTAACTGGCAGATAATGAGTAAGTCTCCATGACAAAACTCGACACATACCTGCACATTCAACGAGTAGTTTGATTTCCGGTCGAAGTACGCTTCACCGTGGAAAGCAGGCTTCTCTGCCAGCGGAACAAGGGTACCATCGACCAGAAGCCATCCATCCCTCCAAGCTGCACATGAAGCGGCCTCAACCCACTCCTTAGCCTCCTCTTTCATCTCCACATTTGGCCACCGAATGACTTCATCGTGCAAATCCAAGAATGCGACCATGACCCGCCGTGTCGCATTTACCACCATGCTTGCAGACACACCAGCCCATTGAGCGACGGATTCGACAGAGGCGCTGTTGCCGAAATGCCCAAATCGAAAGAGTACGATAGCCAGCTGCTGCTCGACAGGCAGCTGATGACCGCCGCCTTCGTTGAGGAAGACGTAATGGTCGTCAATTCTGGTCAGAAGAGCATCAAACGTCGAAGGCATGACACGAAGGTTGCGACGGAAGCGCTTCGAATCATCAGTCTTGTAGCTCTCGAGGACAAGATAGAGCTGCGATAATTTGTGGACTTTGTTGGGGTTAATGACGCGGGTCCTCTCGAGGAGTTGGATATGGTCCCGAATGGCCTGGTACTGGGTGTTATACCGCATCTCCTGCTCGTCGTCAAGTAGTATATCAGAAGGAATGTCGAGAGTAAATTCCCCTGAGTCAGAATCCGTGTTTATGGAAGAGAGCGAAGAGATGGCGGAGATAGACGAGATAGACGAGCCATCCGACTCATCTTCCAGAGGTTCGTCAGCGTTCTGTGTATAGAGATCATCTCCGATGCCCAAGCCGGCTGTGATCTCCTCTTCCTCCTCGGCATGACGCATTGCTTGTTCCCTGTGGCGTGACTGCAAAGCTCTTGATTACAGGTTGTGATCAAAATATTGCCAGATGCGGAGCTAGGAAAGAACTTGGAAATATTCAACTTAATGTCGTCAGCATTATCGAACAAGAGACTCTAGACTCGCGGCAACTGCATCGCCGGCCTTTGCAGGAGCAATTGCCTTCAGATCGGTTTCAATTGTCTGTTCATTCGTGGCATTGACATAAAATATTTCAGAGAAGCTGGAAATCGGTCGTAACGTGTTTGCAAATTGATACCTAATTCATACCGATCGTCTGCTTGGGAGTCTTGTACAAACTGGAATGCAAGCTGACTTTTGTCCGAACCTCCGAGACCGTAAAGCACGAAGACGTGCCGGAATCCTCGATCACGGTCAAAGAATCGGCGCATATCTTGGCGTATATCTGTTCGCCCTGTAAACAAAGACACCGGCAACGGACAAGGCTTGCGGTAGTTCATCCTCGCAGCTTCCGCCGTGGCCCCCCGCCGACGGAAAGTAAGACCTAGAATAGACTGTCAGGAGCAGCTTTGGGCAGTATACTGCGCCGATTTACCGCCGTTGACCTGTACATTCAAATGGTTAACGCTCGACACAGTCAGCTGAGCGCCTTGAGCATTGCCCCCGGTGCCCCCAGCGTTGCCCCTTGTTCACATTGTCCTCCGATACCTCCTGTAGACGACTTAGACACAATTGATAATGGACAATGATTCACACCGTAGAAGTGGTAGTGTTCCCTGCTTGAACACTCCGGAAATGGTTAACGCTCGACACAGTCAGCTGAGCGCCTTGAGCATTGCCCCCGGTGCCCCCAGCGTTGCCCCTTGTTCACATTGTCCTCCGATACCTCCTGTAGACGACTTAGACACAATTGATAATGGACAATGATTCACACCGTAGAAGTGGTAGTGTTCCCTGCTTGAACACTCCGGAAAATGTGATGTCTTGGTGCTCCTGATACCATTAGTATATGAACAAAAATAAGATTGCTTGAAATTGTACCTGATATCCAACAAATATGTAGCACTGGAACTACAAACCTGTATGGGAAGTACAAGAAACAATTCCAGGCCATCCGATATTCCCCATTTCAGCCGCAATTTAGGAGTGACTAATATTGTGACTGATACTCAACGTATCAGTGTTGATTTACGTGCATCCGGAGATGCCGTAAAGCCGAATCAGCGCGACTGATACTATCACCTGATTCTTCCCGTATCAGGTCTGCGGCTGATACTGCCGCTTGTCGAAGTAGTGGCTCGGTTGGCCATATAGCCGGAGTGCACTGCTGACGCGCTCGTTGACACCGTTATTCCCCCTATTTAATTTGTTTCACCACAATCCTACCTACCGACAAGACAGCCCTCCGCTTCGCTCCGGTATCCCAGAACGCACGATGAAGGGAGCCAATAACTTTGCAGTGAACATAATTCGTGTGGTTGACGGAAAAAACCGTTGGGGAAGGCAATTTAAAAGCTTTCTTTCGACATGGAGAGATGGATTTATTCAGTTGCTATAATAAGACGTCTAAACGTGCCAGAATATGGAAGATTATGCGTTAGAATGTGTTTTCATTTGGGCATTTTGAACAGGAGGTGGCCGACCAGTGCCGTCGGCAAAAAGTATTTATCTTAGCCTAGAAGAGAGCACAATCACCAGCGGCTTGAGGAGCAAATAATGAGTTGGATTCTCTTGAAGATCCCGCCACAGGACAAAGACACTCGTTGAAAAGCGATATTGACCGATGCACAGAATAGTTTCGAGAGATGATATTGAGAGTGATATTTATTAGACCGGTGTTTGGCCAAAACTTTGCGCGGAAGATGTGAGTTGAGGCTCAGTACACCAACAGACAGAACAGTTGAAAATAGAGTCTTAACCAGGAACAATATCGAAGAAGGGCGAAGAGGCTGAAGGAAACGGATCCAACGAGAGTTTGTCGAGAGACATGCGTGGCCTCGTGGCTGGATCGTTGTGCCGTGCAGTAGCAACTGCGGTTTGCTCCGTCCTGTCAGCAAAGGAATGCGAGCCGATCAGCCTGTTCCACCCAAATGAAGAGGCAATGTGGAGCACAGGCAGTGAAGGACGGAATGGGATAAGCGAAGCAGCAGAGCAGAGAAAGCAAAAGCAAAAGGTATATCGGAGCGCTGGCATGGATTTAATGGTAAGAGCTGGCTCGTGAGATGAGGAGAACAATTTTGGACAGCACAGAAACAGAAGGAAAAAAAATCGATTCACGGCCCACCCAGCATGTTCAGGGCGTACTTGCCAGGAAGAATTTCTTCAATCCTGTTTTCGAATTCAGGAATTGTCGCTTGAAGAGACTCCTGCTGCTCACCGTTAGAGATACCGACCGTAGAACAGAGTGGCAGCAGTCAGCAATACGACGGCTTTACAATCACCGTAGGAACTCATCAAACGACGTGGATGTGTGCGCGGCAGGCATAAGTTTTGATGAGAGGGTTGCGCTAGGTCGGAATAAAGCAAGCAATGGGTGGGAGGCAAGTGCGGCTGGCTACTTTCCAGAGGACATGTGTCCGAGGTCGGGAGGAAATGACTTGAAACGCCTAATGGCATCGCTTCGGTCAGATACCGGTAAATATTCACGCAACACGCACCAGCCTTGGACGAATACACCCATCGGGAGACTCACTGGCGACAGCAGAAGTCAGAATTTGAAAGAATGGGAGACATTTCAGCGTACATTGAAATCCTGAAGCAGCAATGTGGGTGGGCGCTCGGGCGGACAACCTCGATCTCGAGGACAATCTTGGGGAAGACTTCATCAAACGGGCGCATCAGCGTACGGAGAGGAGCAATCCGGATTGGTGTACTCTTCGCAAGACGTAGCTTGGCCGGTTTTGACCTTAGATTAATTTTGAGAGGAGATCACACCCAGTGAGTGTAGGAGCGAGACAGTGATGTGGGAAAGGAAGCAAAGGCGTTGACACACCACTAGTTTGAACGGGCCTTGAGCTAACGAATAATGGGAAGGTGGTTGGTCCAAAATGGAAGACACGTTAGAGCACAGCCCGAAAGATAAACCTCGAAGCTTGACGCATGTACAGTTGAACTTGAGTTGCTCGATGTGGCGAGATGGTTGCGGCGAGGATGGGGGGCAGAAAGGAAGGAGGATAAATGCACCACGGTGGCTCTTTAAGAGGTGTAGCGCCCGAATGAGTGTGAATATCGCAGCAGGCTCGCAACCCAAGAGCGGCCAATTTGGGCAGCTCAGATTGAACAGACAAAATTTTGACGGCACAGTCCGTAGTAGACCACGAGGGCACTGCGCGAGAGCAAAAACAGATTAATTAGGCCTTATGGAGAAAAAACACAATATATGCAACGTGATGGGCACCGCCGAACGAGCAAAATCTTAAAGAACGGTTAATCTACCTACCGATCACCTATATAAGCCTCAGTCATTCACTCTGAAGTGCCCGTCTGAGGTACGCCTTCTCTCTCTCTCTTTAAGTATTTATTCTTCTCACTCACAACTATTTTAGTTTACTTCTATCTATTAGGTATTCAATACAGCCTCACTTGCGGGCCTTCCCAAGGGGATGGAGCAGGTACTTGCAGAGCGCAATTTGCTCAGCACGTTGGATCGGAAGCGTGGCCGGTATGTTGGTGTTTGTGCAGACTGCAATGCATCGCAGGTGGCGCGTGACAAGGTAGCAAAGGAGGCAAAGGCACGCGAAGATGAAGCTGAGGGTTCGGGGGATGCATTGCTTGCTGATCGCAGCATTTCAGAACGGGAGGATGTTGATTTAACCCGCAGCAAAACATGCTGCATGCGTCGAGTTTTGTCACTGCAACCGGACTTTGTGATGGAAAAGCCTTTGCTCCAGGTGATCATCGAGAAGGCAGGCCACAAGTGCCTGTTCCTCCCCAAATTTCACTGCGAGTTAAATCCTATTGAAATGGTTTGGGGTCAAGCAAAACGATGTGAGTGGTATTCTTGTTTATTATATCATCTTACTTTTTGCCGTTAGATTTCCGTGAACGGGCAGACGGCACCTTTGCAAAAGCCCAAAAGCTTGTTCCAGAAGCCTTGGACCAGGTATCCGTCGCAAATATTCGTCGTTACTTCCGTCGTTGCTTCCGCTACATGGACGCGTACAGGTGAGCATAATTTTGCATATGTTCTGGTGAAACTTAGTCAATTGGCAGATGTGGCCTCAATGTGCAGCAGGCAGCATATGCAGTCAAGAAGTACACATCCCATAGATGTGTTCCTGCATCTGTACATCAAGACAAAGGGGTTTTGAAGCGCGCAACGCGAAAGTAAGAGCGGATAGGGGCTGCACGTGGTCAATATTACATAATCGGTCATTTTTTTTCGGCTCAAAAACATAAAATCTTCTCCGTTTCCTTAGCCCTGCACAACCTGGTTAGAATACATTCTAAAGAGTGTATTTACACAGTTAAAAGTTGTCTAGAAGGTAACCGTAAGACACTGAATCATTTCCAAATTTGGAATCCTATCACGCCCAATCCGGTAGTCACGAAGTGCCGACTGCCACTGTACTACCGCGCAACCGGTAGTTGTAGAACTCTTTTTCTTTCCTTAGTCCGTAGTCTCTTACTCCGAATTAGTGCGCGCTTCTACAAGTGTGCGTCTACTGTACTATTACAACCATTTGTTCACAGCATGTCACCCGTCACCTCAAAGGTTCACTGGATAAGGTCTTCATTTCTCGGCAATCACACAGAAATTACCATATATGGCAATCCGGCGAAAGCCGGAGCGAAAATTTTGACGTTTTTCAGCCTAATTGGGCCCAGAAAGTTCAATGTCACCGTCACCAGGGGCAAATTAGTTCATTTCACGACCCTCCGTCACCCGTCACCTGAATAAATGGTCGTAATAGTACAGTAAGCTAGTCACATAGTCACAGCTGTCAGTATTGTGCGAGAAATATGTAAAGCAGGCCCCGACGGGACATTGAGACTAATTTTGAAGATAGAAATGTGCGATGATACTCAAGATGAGGAGCTCATGGTCCTCAGACAGGTCGTCCGCGCTCTAGTGTTGCCGCGACTCGAAAAGTCGAGTCACGACCCACGAAGTCGACTTCAAACATGGTTTGACTCGACTCTCTTTCGAATCTTTTTCCGCGTCCTCAGGGAGATACACCTCCAAAATAACAGCTACAAATCCTGATCGGCCCGCTGCTGCCGTTCAATTCAATAGGGCAGTGTCTTCGGCGCCGAGAGGGCCGATTGATCACATCTCATCTATTCGTCCAATTGAAGAATTGAACGCCGCGGCTCGATTAAATGGCCGCTTTAAATCTGAGCGGCTGGCGAGATAGCCGGGGCAATTTCACGTCGAACTGTCTCTACCGAATCTTTTTCCGCGTCCTCAGAGAGATAAACCTCCAAAATAACAGCGACAAATCCTGATCGGCGCGCTGCTGCCGTTCAATTGATTACATCTGTTCGTTCAATTAAAGAATTGAACGCCGCGGCCTCATTTAAATGGCCGCTTTAAATCTGAGTGGCTGGCGAGATAGCCAGGGATGGAAAAGCAGCTGTTTGGAGTGGCCGGAGCTTGCGGAGCCCGGTTTGAACACCACAAAGCTGCATGGCCCGTCGGCTTTATGGAGCGCTTTCAGGCCTCGCGCTTGACAACCAGGCTAGCTACGGAAATTCTGAACAGATGGCTTTGCTCAGAATCGCGCTGGCTATCCTGGAAAAGTGTCCCGCTGGGGAGGGTATTTTTTTTGCACACGCCAATGAAAAAATAGCTGTTTGGAGTGGCCGGAGCTTGCGGAACCCGGGTTGCACAAAGGGCGAGGCCAAAGTCCCAGGGCCCCCTCTGCTCAATACATGATTATTGGGGCCCGGGCCCGGGACCCACAACTCCGCATGGAGCCGGGTTCTTTCGGGGCCGGTTGGATCTCGCGTTTGTATAAAGGGCAGACTGAAGCCATGGATAATCATGCCATTCGGGACCTAGCTCTTTATTCCATCATTTTAGAAAAGCTACTCCAGAACATTCAAATGTCTTCATTAGGGTAGTTTACATCAAAGATTTTAGTAGTTATGCTCATTTGGTTGGTTGCAGTCAAGACCCTGGTACAACCAACGTCAACTACCGAGAACTGCAACCCAGAATTGCTGTCCAGAGTGCTTGTTTCGACTCTGTTAGAGTATCCAAAGCCTTTTGCGAAGGAATCTGTTCAAATTTCGGTTTGAGGCACTTAAATCCATGTGTGGTTCAAAAGTCGGGTGAGTTGAACACGGTTTTTGTGAATATCTTTGCATGGTGGACACTTTCTCCATTATTTTCAATACAGGTAGATTCTCAGCGGCCTGGTCTATCAGTAAAGCCCCACAAGCCTGCTGGCTTGTATGTCGGGCGTGAGTTGCCCTCATCGTCTTTCACAGCGATGACGAGCATTCCCCGAGTATGAAAATTATGTGCCAAGTGATGTTGTACATACATGCAGGGTACATATGATAGTGCATCTGCCCCATAAATTTCAATCCCAGGGCCCCACATGATGTGCAGTGAGCGCAAGCCACTTCGGTTTTTTGGCTGATGCCAAGCCGGCAAAATGGCTTGCCAAGCCGACAAAATGGCTTGCAAGCTAAAAGGCCGGGCTTGGGCGTGTGATGCCACCAAAATCCACGCCCACGCCCGAAACAAGCCATTCTGCACGGGTGCAAGCCACTTTTGCAAGACAAAAAGTTGACTCTCCCTAGAATACTGTCATATTCTGTCAGCTCGAGGCGCAGTGACTATATCTGTTTTTATAGCTACAACGCTGTAGCCAAATAATCATCAGAGCTTTTTCTCTTGCACCCTCGTCCTCCGGCCAGTTTTCTCGTTCCTCGGTACACAAATCCCTAGCCTACCTCTGCAAAAGACTGCATATTTTGCTTTTCCTCGGGTAACCTCGGGGTGGTGATTTTTTCCATTGTACAATATTACCGCCGGAGGCAATGGGACTATCATCATAGAGCCATAGTACTGCTTTGGATGTATAACATATTCAAAAACTAGGCCAATCGGGGCAGTATCCACATTGCTACAGCGTTCCTGCTTAAAACCGAGATTTTTTTGGAAGAAATCTCATTATCCATACCTTGAGCGGAGCCCCAAAGCCCATAGGTACCTCATATTTACGTCTGAGAGTCTGGTTCAACTTTTATTTTGCCAAGTAACCCAACTGATTCAACCGTACATTAATTACAGAGTCCTACTGATCAAAACCACTGCTCCAACCTAACGTGTATTTGCAACCCTACTGATTTAACCGTACTTTTGCCGACACAATCCTGTTGAACACCGCACTCTCAACCATATTGAATCACATATTCAGCTCTTCTGTGACCCTGTAGCTTGCGGAGGGTGTAAACTTCGGTCCCCCAAATAAACTCTCAGGGCCTGCCTCAAATAAATTCATACAAACGCCTCCTTGGAGAAACATGAAGAGGCGGTTGGATTTTCTAGATGGGATGCAGGATCACTACAAACGCCTCCTTGGAGAGATCCATATGTTGAGCAGAGACTTATTTTGAGTGGTTGTAATTATTTTATGTTCAATTACATGTGTTGTTTGACTCAGTTCAGATTTATTAAAAAGCGACGGAGTGTCTTCGAACCACAAAGTAGCCAACCCGCACTTGGTTGGACTATATTGTAAATCCCATGATAAATCAGCCTTGGGGCTTTTGAACCGCCACTATACCTGTGCGATGTAAGTCATTGCTGGCACTCGACTTTCATCGCAGACCTAGACAAAAGTATCAGCGGATCAAAAATAGCCAGACGACTGACGGAAATACAATTTCTCGTGGCTCTCGACCACATCTGGCCAGCCAGCAATTCTGCCCGGGTTATCCCGTAAGAGCGTTGAAATCCAACGTATTCCATGAGCAGAACCTGTGGCAGCATCCATTAGCCCGAAGCCGAGTAGCAATCCATTAACAATGCTGATCTCTTCCAAACAATGGGACCTACGTATATTCCCGAAAGCCGAAGCGGGGCGGGAATGACTGTCCGAAAACATATATAAGGGCTCGGTTTTGCAGGACAATTCAGCATCTCACACTGCTTCATGTCTGTGCCATTCTGTGCAAGCACAGCATGTCCATTGGCACAAGGTGTACAAAAGGCCAACACCTCCCACTTTTCACCCAGCTCTCCACCCTCGTGGTTGAAAGCAGGAGTGGGTCGAAAGAGAGAGTGGGAAGCATGGCTCCAACTGCACCATCATTTTCTGTTTAATTTCAGTGGACCCCATCGCCAAGTCTGGACAGGTGATTCCATGACTTTGGAGGAAATTGCTGAGTATCAGTGCCCGCATCCAAGGGGAACTCGGGATTCGAAATAAGTACATAGGGTCGAAATTTTTTTTTCGACCACCACTGGAGGTGGGCATGATGGGCAGCCCTCGCTAAATCCGACCGTGTCAAGGGTCACGACAATAGCCGCCGAAAGGAGCCGAACGTCAAAGCGGCCTTGCACAAGTACGAGAGGGAACAGATGAAACCCGGGGAATTGGGAAAAGCGAAGTCTATTAAGGCAATTGCGGAGAGCCACAAAGTCCCATACGCTACTCTGCACCGACGGATACATGGGGGACGCAAGTATCGGGGAAGCCAACCAAGAGAAACAGAAGCTCTCAGTTGTCCAAGAGTGGACACTCGTCCAATTTATCCTTGAGGCGGCCGAAAGGGGATTCCCTCTCACCCATACCCAAATTATCCAGTATGGCGATGCCGTCCGCCAAGCCACACTCGGGGCAGATTGCGAGGGGGTGGGAGTGAAATGGGTCTTTGCCTTTCTGGATAGACACCACCAGGAACTTCGTCCCTTCTGGAGCAAGGCGCTTGATACCCAACGTGCGCGCAGCTTAAATCCCGAAGCTGTCAGATCCTGGGTGGCATTGGTGCAGAAATATATCGTGGACATGGGAGTCTCACCAGACAGGGTATATGGGATGGATGAGACTGGGTTTCCAATGGGTTACACGGGGAAGGAGCGGGTGGTTGGGGCACGGGGAACAAAGACCCAGCACAAGCAGGGCGGGACAAGCCGCCAGAACGTCACCGCATTGGTGACAATACGTGGCGACGGGAAGATGGTCGTGCCGCCGATGGTCATCTTCCCCGGCATCAATTTCCGGACAGTGTGGGGGACCGGGAACACTGTTCATGCTTTGTGAGTCTTGAGTCTCAGCAATCGTAAGCAATGGACGAGACTCACCGACACATGCAGTATTATCAAAGACTGGCTAGTCGGCCGAACTAGCTAGTCGGCCACTTGGGATATATAAGAGTGTCAGCATAACTTTTGGCCAAAGTCTTACTCGTACGTTGGAAAGCATCTACGGAAGCACCCTCAAACCAAATTTTAGCCGGTTTGATGAAGTTGACGTGAGGCTGTGCCCGCTTTCGGACCGGTGGAGTTTGCCCGGCACCGCTTTTCTTATTTTTGGGATGACAGCGCTTACGGGACATCGCCTCGTTCTCCACGACCGCTGTATCTTTCGACTACGTCTGGTGCTCGTTCTGTTCAGTAGATGCCTGGCTACGCCTCAGACCTCCTTGCTAAATGTTCGCCTTCATCTGCAAGCTGCTATCATCGAAAAAGATTGTGCTAAGCTGGCAAAATTCGACTCCATGGCCGTCCGCTCGTCTCCGCTGTATCGGATTCCATCGTGGTGATATGACAGCGAAATTCGGCATGGGCAGTAAACATGGTCAGCACATTCCCTGGATGGTATTGATATGAATTTGTCGATTTTATTGCTCCGTCACCATAGCCCACTTTGCCGAATGACCGCTTTCCGCAATGGCAACACTTTGAACTTTTTTGAGGAGATGGAAAGCCCAGGCGGCAGAACTGGTGGTCAATGTACGTTTATATTACTCCTTTGAAGTTGATCCTAACTCATTTCGGATGCGCACCTCATTTCGTTGCTGTACAAGTGTGCGCAATCGGACACTATTTTGCAGTTTTCGCTATATTGCTGACCGTAATTCATATCGATTTTCCCGTCGCTCCATGTCGAATTCCTTTTCAATGTGATCTTTTCCTTCTTCGAAAGCCATGATTTGGCGCCTCGGGCCGTCCTTCGCAGCATATAACTGGTGTGCGGGGCTCATCTCCCATCGCATTTCTGCCTAAGTTTCACGCCTCTTTGCCTTTTGCTCAACGTATATTCACTATGCCCTAACGTGCGGTACTCCCTTTGGGTGCACCCGACCCACCCAACCCGCAAACAAATATTGCTACGACGCCTGCGGAACATCAGGATTCGCCCGTCGACACTGATCCCGATGATGACGACGACAACGATCCCGCGCTCCTCCCTCAGGAGAAACGCATCCAGCTCGCTCTTGCCGTTTCTCAGGCTGGGCTCATGTCCCAGCGCAAGGCTGCGCTTTACTATAGCGTTCCGCGCAGCACCTTGCAAGATCGCGCCAAAGGCCGCTTGACCCGCGGTGATGCCCATGTTCATGAGCGACTCCTCACCAAGCCACAAGAAGATGTCCTTGCTGAATGGATCAAGGTACTCACCTTTTCTCCGCTCGTTAAAATTTTCTGACACCTCGCAGAGTCTGGCGAAGCGTGGCATCCCTCTCAGCCTGACAACTATTGGTTCCTATGCAGCAGAAATATATGGTGCGCCGCTTGGCGTGACCTGGCCGACACGTTTCAAAAAACGCCACCCAGACTTGAAGGTCAAGGTGCGAGTCACTAACCATCGTGAGCTGAAATATTTAGGATTGTGAAACTAACCTGAATGTCCAGTGGACGAACTCCCTTGAGCAGTGCCGTGCTCAAGCTTTAAACCACCCCGTTGTTCACGACTACTTTGTCCTTCTGCAAGAAACAATCGAACAGTATGAGATCAAGCCCCAGAACGTGTGGAACATGGATGAAAAAGTGCGCCTTGTCGTCTGAAATTTGGCGGATTCTCACTCGTTTCCAAGGGCATCCAACTGGGCGTCGCCGACAAGATCCGTGTACTCGTCGACCGCGATCAGAAAGTCGTCCAGAAAATTGAAAGCGGCAACCGCGATCTGGTCACCATCATCGAGTGCATCTCGGCTACTGGTGTTGCCCTCCATCCCTCTGTGGTTTTCCAAGGGAAGCGTCGAGATCTCCGTTGGGGGGAAGACAACCCTTGTGACGCAAGGTCAGTAATTGTTTTCTGTGTCGACATGGCTTACCGGCTGTCTAGTATCTCGATCTCCGAGAATGGCTGGACCGATCAAGAGCTCGGTGCATTGTGGCTCGAGAAGGACTTTGCGCCCGCATCGGCCGAATTTTTGGACGACCCTGGTGACTATCGCTTTCTGATTTTGGATGGCCACAATAGCCACGGCACCTTCCGGTTCGTGGACTTCGCTAAGGTAGACACATAGCTTCAGGAAGATCATCCTCCTGTCTAACATGTCGACTAGAAACATCGGATCCTGATTCTCTGTCTTCCATCGCACACGACACATGCCCTTCAACCCTGTGATGTTGGAGTCTTCAGCCCTCTCGCCGCCAGCTGGAAGGCGAGAATTTCTGAGGTAAGTTTTAATTGAAGTGCGATGCAATGTATCTGAACTCATCGATCGTCTTTGCTTTTTATATTGTAGCAACATGCCCATGGCATTTTAATAGACAAATATAACCTCCTTTCAAACTATGCAGTTGCGAGGGCTCGGGCTTTCAAAAAACAACAATTGTTTTCTGCCTTTCGAAGATGCGGCATATGGCCACTGAACGAAAATGCGATCCCTGAGGACCTTTTTGCACCAGCGTTGAACTACACCACCCAGGCAGCTATGCCGGTTGCTCCCCAGCTGCCTGCTCTACTCATTCCCGTCTCCGCTGGGGGATCTTCCTCCACTCGAACACTGACAGGAACACATCCTACTGGAGCCGCCACCCAGTCCAGTGCGTCTAACACATTTACGAAGTTTTTTATTCGGGCTAACATTACATTAGATTCATCTCGTACTTCAATGCAAGCCTCGACGATAACCAGGCCCTCGTTGGCGAGCCAATCTCGCCCGTCAACTCCCACCAGCCCTTCGTTGGTAGGCGAGTCTCGCCCATCCACTCCAAACAGGCCCTCGTCGGCAGGCCAACCTCCATCGACTCCCACCACCTTTGTACCCACCACCGCGGCTGATGCATTGCGAGCGCGCGATGCTGTGCGAGCCGCCTACGCCATCGCCATGCCTTCGCCCGTTCGTAAGACGGCATCCAGGAGTGCGTTGGCGGCCGAGAACGAGCAGCTACGCAGCCTCCTCAATGCGGCTGGGATCGAGTTCGACAAAAACTACGCACAGATGACTTTGATGCAACGGGAAAATGGGAACCTACGTCAGCAGCTCTATGCCAAGAAGAACAAGCCGAAACGGACGTACACGACCGCCAAGGCTCGTCTTATGACGAGCACCGAAATGCACCAAGCCCTGTTGGACGACCTTCACAAGAAACAGATGGGCGCGCTTCATTCGGAGATGAGAAAGACGTTGTTCCCCGCCATCCGGAAGGAGATCAGCGATGCGGAGAAAGTGGCGAAGGCGGAGATGAAGAAGTTGGAGCAGGAGAGGAAGGCGGCAGAGAAGGCGGCAGAGAAGGCGGAGAAGGCAGCAGCCAAGGAGGCCGCGAAGGTTGCGAAGGCCGCCGCGAAAGCACTTGGGCGTGGTCGGGGCGGGGGTGGTCGATGTGGCCGTGGCGGAGGTCGTCGTGGCCGTGGCGGAGGTCGGGGCGGCTGGAAATCTCAGGATAGCGATGAAGAAGACGAAGAAATGAGCCCAGAGTCCGAATCTTCAGAGGAAGATGCAGATTTTATTGGACCAAACCCTGTGGCCGGCGCGACAAACAATGAGTCCTCCGATGAAGAGAGCGATTCTGCGGGACCTTCTGCCAGCGGAGATCCCGGGGCCATCACGACAAACGCTCTGCCCTCGATACAGGAGGACTCGGACGACGACGACAAGTCTGACCTAGAAGAAACCGGAATTGTTTCCTTCAATGGACACCGGTGGGAGTCTCGGCGCAACCTAGAGTTCCAAGTGGTGTGGGCAGATGGCGATGTGACCTGGGAACCATTGTCCAACGTCAACGACTGCGCAGCCATGGAAGATTATCTGGCGCACCGCGATATTGACGACCCTTTACTATTATCCAAACGTAAATTCCTTAAGAATACCAAGCTGCGAGCGAGTAACGAGTAGTTTTCAGTGTCATAGAGGCCTGTTGTATCCCTAGAACAACTTGATTGCATTTGCCGTCGCGTGAGGAAGGCTGAGTGAGCGCAAAAAGACGAAGAAACGTGGCCGATTGAAAGGTTCCCACGCCTGGCCGGGTGCCTAGTTTTAGCGGTTTTTGGACTTGCCGCGGCAAAATATTCGCCGAGCCATCAAAGCTCCCCCAAATGGGGTGCCGCCTAACATGTTCCACTCGTGGGATGATAACCTACTTCCTACCGCACCACAAGGCCCAGGGTTAACGCCATTCCTTGCTGGCATACGAAAACCCTCAAGGTGGCCGATTAGCCAGTTTTTGATAATATTGCCAAATCCACCAATGGGTGGACAAACGGGGAGCTCGGGTTCCTGTGGCTTACGAAGGTCTTTGACCCAGCGACCAAGGCCGAGGCCAATGGACTTCCCCGTGTGCTTCTGCTTGATGGCCATAGCTCGCACTACATGGAGAAATTCGTCAATTTCGCCCGGGAGAACAATATCATCTTACTTGGGTATCCCCCACATTGCACCCACGCCCTGCAGGGGCTCGATGTCGTGTGTTTCGCGAAGATGAAGTCGTGCTGGCAATCGAAGATCATCGTGTTTGAGACCGAGAAGATGCGCGAAGTGTCAAAGGCGGAATTTCTTTCTGTCTGGGCACCGGCGTATATTGAAGCCTTCGACGAGTCAACAGTACGCGCAGCCTTCAGGGTCACTGGTATTGTACCTTTCAATCCAAACTTCGTCACACAGGAACAGATGAAGCCTAGCGTGGCAACATCGACACGTGCGGAGTTCCCAATGCCCCAGCCCAGTCCCGTGAAGGCCATTATGCAGGCAATGCGAGTATATCCACCCACGCATTTCGACCTCTCCCCCCCCCACCTTGCGAGAACTCCGCAGACGCCGACGGGGCGACGGGGTGGAGATAGCGATGACCGGCTTGCCAATATTGACCCTGGATTATTGTCACCTTCGGAGCAGGTCAGATCATTGTATGTGCACCTCGGTGGTTCATCAGCAGCTTCCCTTCTCCTCATCAGCCCCAAAATCAAATCCTACAACAATCCCATCCTCTCACCCGTCATCCAGGACGTCCCGTGCTCCGTTCCGACTCCAGACTGGGCACTTTCGGTGCCTGGCTCCAGCAAGGACCCCTGGAAACCTCGTGGTCAGCTCGAGGCCGATGTTGCAGCGCTGCAAAAACAGCTCGCACTTGCGCGCCAAAATGTCGAAGTCCGAGACCGAATTATTGAGGAGGCAAACACCACCATGGTGTACCAGAACATGGTACTGCGGAAGACGAATGAGGCCCTTCACCAGCAAGAGGAAAAGTCGGCAACCGACCGGGCACGGCTGTTCAAGGGGAAGGCGCAATGCCTGTCTTCCGACGAGTTCTTCCAGGCCGTGGGGGAGATTGAGACGAATCGGAGTGCGAGAGAGGCTGGGAAGGAGGCGAAGAAGGTAGAAAGACAGCGAATGAAGGAAGCAAGGGACGAGATCGAGAAAGAGTGGGCAGAAATGAAGAAGAAGCACGCGGTGCTTGTCGAGGAGTGGGAGAAGGAGTGCACTGGGTTGATCCAATTGGGCGCCAGGAAGAAGGACTTGTCTTCGAAGCCAAAGCTGGGCAGAAAGCCGCAGCTCCCAGCCATAGATGACGAGGAAGACGACATCGAGGAGGATGAGATTGATGTGTGACGTCACGCTATCCAAGGAACCCGACATGTGACTGATCAGCTGTCGACCTGGTGCCTTTTAGGACACCCATGTTGTGTCCTGCCCTGTCGACACAGGCCGGTTTTGTGCTCGAGTCGTGCATCTCAGGCAATGCCGTATAGTGTCTAGTCTCTCGTAGACAGACGCTTCATATGTTAGCTCGTACTGTAGACTTTCGACCAAAGGTTCACTATTTTTAGATTTTTTCTCTTCCGAGAAGACCGAAAATTTTCTTTTGAATTAAGGCGATTTTTGCACACATCAAAAAAAGTTGGGTGTCACCTGTCACTGAACCTTTGGTCGAAAGTCTACAGTACATCGCTATATGATATAGTGTCGTAAGTGCCGAAATGCGAACTGCAAATACGCGACAGTCGATCCACATTCGATATGGGTGATATTTAGGCAATATAGAAGTGTTTTAGCGTGAATTGGGACCCTTGGTGGGGGGGGGGGGGACACTATGTTTACCATTGGGTCTGCCGACCTCTGCCTACTGCAGTAGGCAGACCCTGGGCCCACGAGCCCTTAAAATGCAGTGAGGGTTCTTGATTTCGCGCCCCAAAACCCACGCTTTGACCGCGCGGGAGTAATATCGGCGCTAAAGGAATATTATAGAAATTGGTCTACAGGTGAAGTCTCACCATCGAGGCCGGCTGAAGCCCAAGTCAAGGGTTGGACCTGATCTTATCATGACGGCCGATCTGATAAGCCGTGTCGTCGGCTATAAGTTGCTAATCAGGTGGCGGTGCCTTATGGCCTGATAAGGCCCGATACGGCCTTGTCGTACAAATTAAAAATTTCCGACACACTCACCCCCAGGCCACGATGCTTTCCCTTGTATTATATGGTCTATTCCTTGGGTTGTGTTAAGGTGTCAGATCCAAAAGTTTTGGACACTCCGCCGAGGCCCTGAGTTCGAGTCCCGCGCATGTGAGATTGATTTTTTTCTTCTTCTTCTTTGCACCACGCAGTGGGCCGCGCAGCGAGCGCCAAGCACCACGCAGCGGGCCTCCGCGGCGAGCGGTAAGCTCCGCGCAGCGGTCGGGGTCTGGGGTGGAAAATCCCAGCCGTCCGGGCCAGCGCCCGCCCCCAAATCCACCAAAAATATTTTATTTTTCCCGGATGCTGCTGAGAAATGCACTGCCTCAGTGTGTCTGCCCAGCTAGCAGAAGTGCCACGGAGTGGCACTCTGCCCAAAGCGTCGGGGGAGCCACGCTGAGGGAGGCATTTCGCGGCGGCAGGGGGGAAAAGGCCGACAGCCAGGAGGACAGTTCCCACACATTCTCGCGACGCCCACAGCGCTACTTACCCCGTGGCTCAGCTGATTAACCGTTCTTTAAGCAAATGGCTCGGCTGTGCTATTCTCCCATATATCCATCTCCTTTTATTTTTCGTCTCCTCTTGCTCTTCGATTAACCCCTTCCATCCATGCTTTTCAACACTGCCTCTGGATTTGCCGTCAAACAGCTGACCTTTTCTTGAAAGGACGCAACGCCGGATCGTAGCCCACGGGCAGCATGATTTTAATCATGCGGCCGAGAGGCCCACGTATTCCCCCGGCAGTGTCATATTAATTAACGGTTCTTTAACGATTACCTCGGCGTGTCATTGTACATGTTTGCACTTTTTCTCCATTTACTCTATGTCCTTTCTTCTTCCTCTGCTATTCAGCCAAGTTTTACAGCTGTGCTTCTACTTTCGTACCTCTGGGGCTGTTCAATGCTGTTCAGAAACCCCATGCAGCTGAACAGCTGATAGCGCGCAGTCAACACGCAGCTTTTTCGTTGACAGGCTGCAGACTGCGGGAGGTTGGTGGTCGTTGATCGCAGTCGGTACTGGGCCCAAAGTGATTCTTATGGGGCCGGGAGGCCACGTACTCCTCAACGATAAAAGGAGAGTACCACACGCAATCTTTCACCGATTTCTCTTCTGCCCGAATCTATGGTTGGAGCTTCCCCCCGCGAAAATCCTTGCCCTGGTTTCTCACCGTCTTGGTTGCTCTGCTCTGGATCCCCGGTTCAGTCGATCTGCTTTTCTGGCACCACAACAAGCTGTCCCATTTCTGCTACTTCAGTGACTGTCGTTCTCGGCTATATTTTTTCTTGCCCTCTTTCTCCGTACCACATTTCTCACTGTCCCAGCTGTGTCGAATTCGGTTGCCTCTCCGCTATCTTGATTAAGTGTAACATCTCTTCTGGATTTCGGGTGGGGATCAGTAGCAGCGCAAGTATTATTGCTTGCTTTCGATGTGGATATCAACACGGAAAACATCCTCCAAAACCTCAGACACCTGCACAGTCAACCCACACCATCCTGATGGTTACATGCTTCGATCTGCATCATTTTCTGCACTGCTCAGCACGTTTTTCCATGGTTTACCACCGACATCGTTGAAACCTTGGAAGAATTGTGGAAAGCCCCGCACTGTTAAGGCGTAATTACCCCAGAGATTCACGGAGCTGAAGCTAAGCCTTAAAGTTAAGGGCTTATTAAGCCCTAGGGGTAATTACGCCTTAAAGCTTAACTGCAACAGTGCTCAAATTGATGCTGTGGACTCCCCACGAGGGAGAATATCGCACTGCCGATTCAGCCCGTGACTTCTGCACAGCCACACTCAATATGGAGAGTTCCGTGACCTCTGGTTCAATGATCAGAGCATTGCAGACAATTTTAAACAGACATGACTGCTCAGAATAGTGCTGGGTATCATCTGTCAATTTGCAGCATTTGATTAGCTCTCCATATCAAGTCACGCTTTTCTGAGCATGTGAAACAGCTGTAAGTATTTGGCAGGGATAAGGAACCACTTGATCAATTTAAGCTTTTATGATCAAACCTTAATTGCTAGCCAGAATATTGCAGCCAGGGCTTAAATTGATGCTGTGGACTCCCCACGAGGGAGAATATCGCACTGCTCGAGTTGCGCCACTGTCAACCTTGCGTGACGTAGGACTTCTTGTTGGCCACGCTGAACTTGAGGCTACCCCAATGTCAATGTACATGTTGAATTTGTGTTGGATACCCAGCAAATGCCCGGTATGTTTTCTGTCTGTTTTCTCACGTAGAGTAACATAGTAGTAGCCCAGAAGACTCGGGAATTGGGCACTGATGCTGAGCATGCGAAGGCCATGGCCATGACCCCGTCATGATGACTGTCAGCGCCACAGAGTGACGTGGGACTTCGAACTGAGCGGTATTTACCCGTCTTACAAACACGTTTCATCCAGCACCGAACAGTACATACTACAGGACCATCTGTTTTCGGTCCGTCTTCTTGTTTTTTGGATGTTGGAAAGCAACTGTACCCTGGAGCAACTGGTTTGAGGGCACCAGCCATGTACCTAAGGGCTGAGAGCTCTGAGCGCTAGTTTTACGCCACCGAAACCCGGAGCTTGGCGCCGAAATTAGAACGGACGCATGACTCAATGGCACTGGCAATGGTGTGTCGTTCTTCCACTTTCACTTCCATCCCACGTCCACCACCTTGCGTCCACACCTTCATACTTGCAGTCCTCGTCCTCAATGAATGCGACTAACTATGGTTTCACAATATGCACTGCAGCTTCTATATGGTTTCTATTGCCTACTATTATGACTCGTAACTGAGGGACCTGTATAAATACCTACCTGTCCCTCCAATAGATTCAGTCTGTTCTTCAGTTGCGAACCCCGATCAATAATATCTTCCCATGGGTTATGGGCCCTGCCCCACACACCTAAAGATATTCTTACCTCTTTGATCATCCTCATACCACACCTATGAAAGGACACCGTCAATGTGTCCTCACTAATTCAGACAGAATGACAGAACAGTGATCGAGATTGTCATAGTGTAAGTGTAAGACAGGATGAAGAAGAAAAGTGACAGAGTTCACGTTTTGACTGGAACCAGATGGACCAGTGAAGATAGGCGCCCTTTTCAGGAATGGATAGACCTGGTCGATACAAATGTTTCTTGCGGTTGAGATTTGTCTCAGAGCCATTATTGCCTTTTCCAGAGGGCAATCAACGGTCCTGCCATTTGAAACGCGTGACTCGGACATCGGGACCGGAGGCCGCATCAATCAAAGGTTCATTTGAATTCCAGCGGAGTCCCAGAGCCGCTTTCGGAGGCGCGCTTTTCAGGAATGGATAGCCCTGGTCAATACAAATGTTTCTCACAGTTCAGATTTTCCTGCCCTCCGACCCTATATCTGAAATTTTAATGCCGATCCCCCCTTGATTTGTGGTGACCATCATTCATGACAGGATTTGCATCGAGTCGCCTTGGAGTTGAAGAGTGTAGTTGTAGAATGGAGGGATAAAAGGATTTGTAAGATGAACACCGAAGAAGCTAGAAGGTTAGCGGAATTTGAGTCGAATTCCGAAAATCAGTCATGTCGGCTATCATTTTTTGGCTCCTCATAGGCAGACTGGTTACATACGAGTCTATTACACAACGTGGTTGGGCGGAGGTTAACTTTTTGTGCGCCTGTTCAGTGTTTGTCTATCGGGCATGAGAGGAGCAGAATCACTCCGGATTGAAACATACGAAAAGGGCGTCAATCTCTCTGAAGAACCCCGCACACAAACTGAGCACTTGTCCTTCTAGTTGCTAAGTTCAGTTATCCACGTCAGCAGTGAGCACCGCAACAATTTTCAGAATGATGGAAAAATGCACCTTCTGGTTTTGCAAATCGGAAAGTTTCGGATCGCTGCTGACGGCTGTTAGCGTGATATGTAAAAGTGTATGCCGCCACTTATCACCTCAAGATTATCGGCCTTAAACTGTCATCCTTGGGACTGTTCGATTGAACGAAGTGTCTAAATGGGGATTGTGCCATCAATTGAATTCAAAGTTTGATGGCTCATCGGATCAAAACTGGATATAGAATCTATGCCTTGCTCGTCGTGTGGAAGAGAGGGAGAGAGGTTTTGGGGACAAACGAGAATTCGATTGGTCGCCAGAAGCTCTCTCGCTCGGACCGTAAGGGACCGCGCTCGAGCCGGCATCGGCGAAAGCAGAAACTACAGGACAGGGAAGTGGTAAGGGTGGGAGAAAGAAAAGAATCTAGTCTATCGAGCTATGTGAGTGTATATAGAGGATGAGGACGAAGAATGAAATCATGAAAGAACTGATATACATATATATATGTAGCGGGACAAGGAAGCCGAAAAGGGAAAGGACGCGACACATCGAGGCGCCTCGCCTGCATAGACCGTGTTTGGCGGGTCAAACACCTCTTCTATGCCTTGCTCGTCGTGTGGAAGAGAGGGAGACCTTCGTCGAATAAACGGATTAGGCCACTTCTCCGAACCAGCGCTTTCCCGTAAACCACTGTCCTCCGACTTTGAGGCAATCGAAACTTTCACATTTGAGACTCGTTCGTTAGGTTGGACCGGGCTTTCAAGGTGCTCATGTCAAATCTGGTGCCAGAAATTGAATTGGAGGCAGTATTTTATTATCTCTGACCCCTTTGCTCCTCACGTTCAGACAGAAAGAAAGAATAAAAAATGAATTGCATTATAATACAGACATACAGTCTAAGTACACTACAATGAGGACTCCGCCCCAGCACCTATTGGGCGTCCTACAACTGCTAGAGCGTCGACCACCACATGCGCATAGGGAGACATGCACATGTGCCGACGTGCACATCGCTACGATACACCCTAGTGCCTGGCGACTCGGCATCGTGGCATGTCACTTTCCTGGAGCATCAGCCCGAATAGCGAAAACATGCGTACTGATGTACGTACCATCCCGAATAGGTCTCACCATCGCAGCTTCGAATCGGAAACAGGTCGCATGGCCCACACGAAGTGCACGGGGCCGAGCGGATAATAAATGGAATCTTGAGGGGGCTTGAGATTGACGTATGAGGCATGATGTAGGCGGCTTGAGACCGGACACTTGGGCAGCAGCTTGAGCAAAGAGGCTTGAGGACGCTTGAAGACACTTGAGGCTTGAGGAAACAGTTCGTGGCACAGTGTAAGGGCTTGCATGAATGGCTAGCGACAGCGAGTCTTGACGTTTTGCGTGAATTCAGGGCCAAATTTTGGAGAAACAACTTGAATGGGCTTGAAAAGGGTTCGAGGAGCGGCGCCGGCTGTGCCAGTGGACAGGGAGAACGGGGTATGCCATGGAGAGAGGCGGAAGATGGGGGAAAGAGAGAGAGAGATGCGACGTGGCAACCAACCATATCCATCAATCACGCCATTGATGGATCGGAGTTTGAATGACTTGAAAGAATTTCTTCGGTTCCAGTTGGGTTCCAGGCTTCGTTTTCTCTTCACCTTCCCTCATAGCAAGGGTCTACACAACTAGGATGCAAAAGGCTCTCATGAACATAGATTCAGCAATCCGGGGCCCATATAAATTTAGGCCGATCCAAGGCACCGCCACATCCCAGACCGCCACACCGGCGCCAGACGGCCACACGCGCCAGACGCCCAACATTTTGCTGATGCGACATCAAATATCGAAATTCTTGGTACAAAATACTATCACGGTTGGTGCACGAGGCATTGCTTAAAGAAAGGTTAATGCAGTACTGTACTATTTCGACCAAGTGTTCAGGTGACGGGTGACGGAGGGTCGTGAACTGAACACTTTTGGTATAGGTGACGGTGACGACGGGATTTGGGGGCCCAAATACGCCTAAAAAGCGCGAAAATTTCCGGTTCGGCATTCGCCGGACTACCAAATATAGGAATTTTCCCATGATTACCGAGAAATGAACACCTTAATCAGTGAACATCTTAGGTGACGGTGACAACCCCGTGAACACTTGGTCGAAATATTACAGTAGTCTGGGCGGCGGCAGCGCAGAGACCCACACTCCGCGAGCACGTGCAATTTAAATTATTTCGGTCGTTTTGGGTAGGTATAAGGGAGCAGTTGACAAATTTAAGGTTGAACAAGTGCCCAGTATTCCAACGGCTGTTTTGAACACCCCACGAGGAAGAAATGACCATGTATACATGGCTGGGAGCATTGGTACATCCATTTCGCGAAATGGTCTGGGCGGCGGCAGTGCAGAGACCCACACTCTGCGAGCACGTGTGCTGCGTCGTCAGATTTAGTGAGATACAATGCAGAATAGAACCCATATCTGTGTCACAACCACTATACTACTACCTCGAGTTATTTGTGGAATTTGTCGGACACTCGGAATGGGTCTGGGAGAAAGCCAAACAACGTTAAACATTGTGGCAATAATGGGAAAAGTGGGAGAAAAGCCAAATAGGTGCAAACATTGACTGACCTCCATGTCTTTTATTTTTCTTCATGCAGAAGTGGAATGAGTACATATTCTAGGCTGGAATCATGCTCCACCTGAGCGAATGAGTCCTCAAGGATGTCTACAGGAATTTAACCACCGGCGACTGCTGTTGTGCCATATTCTTTGAATTTCCCAATTCTTGCTGACAGTGCCCCTGCGGAGCACCGGACTCCACAAAAAAAGTTATTGGGCATGGCATGTCGGCACTGGGATTGCAATCTCGTACTGCAGCATCTGTCCCAGTTTCTATTCACCCCACAGGCATGATGACCCGTAACGCCTGTCTGTTTGTTTGAAGCTTCAAGTCAACCATATATGTGCTGTTCAGTGGGCTTTCAGTTCACAATCTTTGAACCACAATCCAACATAAACTTGCCTCCTAGGCGCTGAGATTGCGGTTTTACAGCACTCAGGGCACGGCAGGTTTTATTTTATTTTATTGCACGTTTTTCATGAGAACAGTCCTCCTGAGCCCAATTCTCAACAGTTTTCCTTGAAAGTAGGCTCGTGCGATTTGCATTGCGAACCCGGGGGGGCATTGCAGTGCAGAGGCCCCCATTCCGCCAGCACATGCAATTTAAATGCTTTTGGCTGTGTTCGGCAGGTATAAGGGAGCACTTGACGAATTTAAGGTTTAAACAAGCACCCAGGGTTCAAAGTGTTGATCTGGATGTCCCGCGAGCAAGGATTGCCATCTATACATCCCTCGAAGGATTGCTCAACCCATTTCGCAAATTGATCTCGCAGCGGCAGTGCAGAGGTCCACATTCAATTACACATGCTGGCGGAGTGCGGGTCTCTGCATTACCGAGATCATTTTGCCCAATTTTATATTGCACGTGCTGGCGGAATGCGGGCCTGGACCGGCACAGGAATATTATGTCGCTACCTAAGTCTCTGGCAAATCTTTGATTTGGTGGGAGGAATTTTCGGGTTTCTCGTTTTTCATGGAGCCTTGTCCAATTCGGCGGATGAAATGGTTATATCTCACCCAAAAAGACGGACTTCGAAATTTCCTCCCACAAAATCCATCATTCGGGTTCCAGTCCGGTCCTGCATGTACAAAATGGCCTACGAAACAGATACCACCGTTTTGGGCAATTTGACACCGCCACCCGGACACTTTCCGATCGGCAAATGCCCAGGCCCATATATACCTCCCACACCACAAAGAACGGGTGCACGACGCCGTGCAACCGATTGCGGCGCTTTTTTTATTCGCGGAGGTGGCTTTAAACACAAAAATGCTCAATTGGTGATCCCAGACCAACTAGCTCGAAATTACCCGCCGATTCAGGTTAGCAGGATTAGATACGTCAAGGGCTAGCTTGTGCGATGTATACATCCCACACTTGGGGTGTGGGGCCGTTGCTTCGCCCCGCAGGAACTCGAACTTATGTACTTTTCCATTTAACTGGTAATGTCTAAAGCTCTGGCTGGATGCCGGGCCATCGCACTGCAATTGCAATGTTTGCTATGGCAGCGGCAATTCCCGAAAAATGCATACCAGAGGCGTAAGCAAGCACGGAACACCCGGTTTTTTGGGTCTGTAAGATTGCGGGGGCTAGCCCCGTGTTTCTAACTCAATAGGTCTGGCTTATGAGCAGATATTCGGCGTAAGCGGACGGCCCCATCAGGGGCGTTCCAAGAAGGCAAGCGAGCTGTTAAGAAGCAGAAATTCATCCAAGTTTGGGCGCAACTGGAGTACGCATCTTATACCCGGCATCTCGCCACCTATCTAATTTCACAAGTTGCATGATGGTTAGGTTACTTTGGTTTTGGTCCAACAGCAGAAGAGAAGCATTCAACTACTAGCCTTATATTTGACCGACCAAATCTTTCGCCACCTCCTCCAGTACCAACCGCAGATAGCAGATATCCTGGGACTGCTCCGGACACTGTGACCTCAGGAACGCCAAAATCGCATCACCATCCCCCCGTAATGTCGCATGCCCAAAGGCTCGAGGGGCTTCATCAACATGCTGGAACACCATCCCGAGGGGCGTCGACTCCTCGATTTTGGGCGTACGAAGGGTTTCAGGAACGGCACAAACACTACGCACTATTCTCCGCCGGGGAAAAACCGCACGAGTTCTGTGCTCTTGTTCGCGAAACGGTTTTTCTTTTTCTTTTGTTTAATGGCGTCCGGCGCCATCGCGGGGTCGACGATCTAAGAGAATGTTAGTACGTGGAAGGAGGGGGTGTCACCTCTTCAGAGAAGATCTAGTGTCACTGACTTCCCCAGGCCACGGGGGGAAACCGTCGACCGTTCCGAGTACAAGATCGCTGGTGTTAAATGCCGTGATTCTTATTGCGGGCTTCTTCTCTGGCTCATCCTAGTTTGCGAGGTGAGTCGTCCCTATAAGTTTAAACTTGCTCTCTTATATACAGCGGCCGCCCGTGAGAGACATGGACTGTCCTCCATTCCAAGTCATCATTGGTAATTATAATTAGATCCCTATCTAAGGTTGCCACGGCCATCCTCATGGCATGATGCAACGGATATTACCAAATTTAGGAATAACATGCCAAGGTTATACCCCAATACTCCGCTTTTGATCCCCGCTGTCGGGGGCGCTCATTGACGATACATGTTTCGGTTGAGACTGCATTTTGAACATCTCGATGTCCAATGCCAATTATGGATGGTAGAATTTCGAGCTGAAGAGCAGAACGAATTAGGCAGAGAATCTTAAGAGATCGGATAATAGGCAGGTTGCGAAACGGCCACTGTGGCCCCGGGATTACTAAAGGAGTTCCTCGAATAGATTTATCTGCCAGTGTAAATGCCCACAATGGCCATCGAGTTCTATCACAAAATACAAAGGAGGCTTCAGGTGGAAGACGGGATATAGTACATCGGTGACATTCAGGATTGCGACAGGCCATGTAGAAGCGGTTATTTCTATCCGCGGACAAACGAACGGAGAGATGGCCCCTGAACTGACTAATGGGTCGATAATGCTGGTGATATATATCTGGCTACAAAAGGAAAGCCGAAAATGAATCTCGGCTGCATTGAGCACTAAAATACAGAAGAATGCTATCTTGTGCACTGATATCTATTGTAGTGAAAAGAAAATGCACCCAAGTGCAATCAGAATGCAAAATAAAAGTAGGCAAGAAGGCATATGCATTGGGTTGTATTTCGCCGCATTTGAGGGTCGCCTGGTCGTGGATTTGATTGCATCGAGCTGCATTGAGTCGCATGACCTATGACCACGGCAGAGGCAGAGGCAGTAGCCTCGCTTTTCGGCGGTGACGACGCTGCCTCGGATCTTTTTGCCTCACTTGGGACGGAACCCCCTCTTTCCTACAGTGGTGCTCTAAATAAATGCCTAATTGTAATTTGCACAATTCCATCAGTTTCACTTCAAATTGGCCCAAACGACTTGGTATACACAAATTAGACATGAAATAGAGACCAACCATATACTTGTCCATTTTCCTTTTTTTGGTAATCTGCCAGAACAGCTTAATTTTCTAAGTTGCTGAAAATTTACTTTTGGGGGTTACCATATATGGAAATTTGATCTGTGTGACATGAAAGGGCTTAAAAAATAGTCCACATTCATGTCTTGAACCAAAGGAATCCACCATGTGGTTGCTGAGATACGGGGCAGACAAAGTCGCGTTTTTGAGTGAATTTCTTGCAATTTCTTAACTTTTGGGTCAAAATGTGCAACTTGCTTGCCCGCGGAAAACGCAAAAATGGCTCGGGCGGAATCTAAAGCGAGAAATGTTCACAATGGCCCTAGCTATCCAAATCTGCAGCGCGCGCCTCAGAAAGTGTCTCCGGTGGAATTAAATTTAAAAAAAGAAGGTCATTGAAGCACGTGCTTCAAAATGAATGGAAAAATTACAATGATGGCTTAAATGCAAGGCCATCGGCGCACCACAGAAAGTGTCTCCGGGACTGCTGTGGAATTAAAAAAAAGAAGGTCATTGGAACACGTCCTTCAAAACGAATGGAGAATACAATAATGGCTGAAATTCACGGTCATTGAAGCACGCGCTTCAAAAATGAATGGGAAAATTACTTAAAATGCAAGGCCATCGAACGCGCTTCACATTGAATGCCTTGCGGATTGCATTTAAGCCGTTATTTCATTTTGAAGCGCGTGCTTCAATGACCGTGAATTTCGACCATTATTGCATTTTCCATTCATTTTGAAGCACGTGCTTCACTGACCTTCTTTTTAATTCCACAGCAGTCCCGGAGACACTTTCTGAGGCGCTTGTGGGAGAACTGGGAAAAACGGGAGAAAACTTCTGCGTTCAACGTGTTGACGACGGTGAGCCACTCGAGCGTCTGGTGCGTGCATCAGGAAGCGAGGAGCGCGGGGGGGGGTCGGGCACGGCGGGTGGGGCATAAGTGGTGGGCATCTGTGGCGTGTCGGGAGCGACGGGAAGGCGGATGTGCTGGCACTGCGGGAGACGCCCGAGTACATCTGCCAATTAAGGAAGATGATTAGAAGTGTAGTGGAAGATTCTAAGAAGTGTAGGCATCCGCACCGAGGCGGAAGTCGTCACCATTCATTGAGGATCGCGTTGAAAATACGGCGCTCCTTTGAGCATGAATAAGGTGTCTCAACGCTCATTGAGTTTGCTAACAAATTCAAAAGGGATGCCTACAAAATTTCATTCGTCGAGTAGGCAGCAGAACTCAGAGCCAGGGCGACGCGTCGCGACAAACAACAAATATGCACCGCGCTCCGGGGAGGATCAACGAAAAGAGTCCTGGTGTGCATCGTATTATTGTGGATCACTCTTCTGTTCTGCCCATGGTGTATATCCCGGTGAGGATAATATTCTTGGTGATAAAATCATCGTTCTGCCGACGGCAGGTCGACTTGTCTGCATAATATTATTGAGCACCGGCTTTTCACCTTCAGCTAACGGTAGCCCGGCTAGTATGCTGAATATTACCCAGGATTGACGGACTGGTCGGCCAAAGGCACCAGTCCTAGCATGAAGAATAATCTCACAGATCCTAGTCCAGGTGCACAAAACACCTGACTAACCATGAGCACATGCCTTCCACCTCTGCCAAATAATATTAATAGGAATACTATTGCTGCCCTAGATGCTAAGGCTTGGCCGAAAATCCGCCGGAGTCCGGGGAACCCTACACTCTTGGGATTAATCATACGTAGGGGGCCTAGAGTGTAGGACATTGTTGACTGCAGGCACTGGAATCTCAATGGACGGACCGTAGTCATATAAAACGAAGCACTAATTGCCGACTTTAAAAACTCCGAACTTCAATGCCCCAAACAATTACATTTGTTAAAGGCCAGCCAGCAATACAGTCACGCGTTTGAAAATGTAATGGATCGCACTTGTCCCTCAGGCAATGGTGGTAGTGCACCGATCGACATCTACGCGACTACAGATTTGAATACTTGGATAATCCCTGGATGGTCTACCTGACGTCGCATCATTCCGACGGTTGAAAACTCAAGCCTGACTCATCCTCTGAAGTGCACGTGTAGTCGAACATAATGGGAGCAGGCAAATACTACTCGCTGTGGCCAAAAGTAACTGGAAATTTGGTTTTGAGAGTTTCTGTCTCAGACTTTTCGCATTCCTGTGGTAAATTTATCAATCTATGATTGATTTGGCATAGATTGACGCATTTGGACCTGAGGTGGAACCTCTCACATCTAATATATTATGAAATTTCTAAATTGATCGAAAATTGATGTTTCCCCAAGGCATACGGTCGGTGCATGGGAGTGGGCATTGGTGGCCTGGGTGGGTGGCATTCTTGCACCATGCGCAGTTGACGAAGCGCTTTCCGGTCTCGAGCGGGTTGAAGCCGACGAGGAGCGGGATCCCCTTGGTGAGCGGAATCCAACGTACTTGCTGGTCGCGGTCGGCGGAGACAGGTTTCCCCGTCAGCTGCCAGATGGGGGCAGGGTCGCCTTTGCTGTTGTCCGTGTCGATGAGCGTGAGTACGAACGATTTGGTAGCGAGTACGGCATGCTCGCGTGCAGAGCCCGGGACGCCCGCTTGCAAAAGGCAGTTGTCTATGGGGTTAACCCACGCGACGTCAGCCCAGCAGCCTTTCTTAATCGTCGCTCGCGCCTCGGCAAGGGCCTTGCCCGACTTTTTGACCGCGTCGCCCGATATGTTCATGATCACCCAAGGTTGAAGGAAGAAGTCGAAGGGGAGGACGTGGAAAGCGAGGGAGGTGTTGACGCCGAAGGTCTGGAACCACACCAAGAACTCCGTGGCGGTGGGGTGTGCGTCCGACAGGATCACCGCCCACGGCTTAGCGTAGTTTCCGTTCGCCGGGCCTGCTCGTTTCGGGAGGCTGAGGTCCATGGTGTTGTCGTCCACGTCGTCGATACCGTCGTAGGTGAAACCGAGTGATAAGATGAACTTCAGCGCGTCGTGGTGGATGCTGGGGTTCTTCTGGTAGAACGCCTTCCTCGCACAAATGGGGACTACGGCGAGGAAGTAGCCAGGGTTTGCCTCGATTTTGGCACGCTGCTGAGGGTCGGGACTGTCAAGCAGGTCGTCACAGGTGATGACGGGGTGAGGGTACACGGCCTGGGTCCAGGGGATGGCCGTATTCTGTGGAATGTCGGCCGGCTTGTTTCCACGCTGAGAGAACTGGAGGTAGGCATTTTTCTCCGTGGTAGGAATTTTTCTCCGTGGCCGTGGGCAAGCCCGCGGTAGCGAAGGGATCTGGGAGCTGTAAGGGGTTACTAAGCTCGTGTTTGGATTCGCCAATGGACGTCAGAGAGGCCATTAAGTTTATGGGTTCATAAAACTCGAATCAGGCAAAGAAGACCCAACCTCAAAGACGAAAATCCAGTTACTGAAAAACACACGAAAATCTGATGTAATGGCTGCAAAATTCCGAACTTTTTTTGCTGCCATCGGAAGAGTAGTCCAGCCAAATTTATGGTAAAACCTTCTGAATGGGGAGTACATTGAATCCTCCTACAGTTCTGTGCTTAGTAGAGGACCCCTGCCGACTCATTGCGAGAACAGCCAATGTCCAGCCCATCCGAAAGGTCCTGCCCTGATAATATTACAATGAGCTCATAAATGTTTCAGGCAATAATATACTGGGCAGCCCTACCTAGGGCTCCCACTGAACATGATGGGCTACACCCTATGTTTCTGGGCAGATAATATTCCCAGGAATATTATTATACCCTATAGTGTAGGACTCGGCCGAGAATCGGCCGGAATCTGGGGCACCCTAAACTTTAGGCATTAATCATAGAACATTACTTCCTCCATTGGATTACACCTTACACCGAGTACGGCCCCAATTTTGGACCCTCAAGTCAAGTCAGTTCTTTTCAAAAACTGCATTTAAGAGTAAATATTACCTTGAGCTTGAGCGTATTGGTATGGTCCTGTGCCGTTGCAACCTTGGCGCGAAGCTGCTCGCAGCTGAGATTTTCATGGTTACGAATTTGCTCATAAGAGCGACTGACGCTTTCGCGGATGATCCGGACATCAAGTGTCAAGGAGGAACATTTAGAGCATGGAAGAATGCCTTCGGGGGTCACTCGACCACCAAGACATCGGGTTGACCGAGCTTTGGCAATGACGATAGGATTAGATCATAAGGAGGCGGTACTTTAGCATCATGGGCATGTATTTGGAAGAGGTAGGTTGTCCAGAAAGTATTGGGATCCCACTCGACGGGTATACCCGGACAAGGAACAGAATAACGCCATGATGAGTCCGAGCTACTGACAGACGTCGTATACAACGGCTCTGGCGTCGACTGTGCGGGAACCGGGCACGGTTGAGCCAGAAATGGCCCGGCTTCCCGAGTCTGTGGTGCAGTAAATTCTAACTTAATTTTATGTATCTCGTTTGAATCTATCAAAAACAACGAGGTAGTGTACAATTGATTACAGCTCTTTGCAGAACTTAGGGTGCGACCTTTTTTTTTTTTTTTTTTTCTCACCAGAACAGCGATTGCGGGGTCAATTCCCAGCCGTTTGCCGCGGAAATAGGCTCATTCGATTTGCACGGAAATTATGCAGGGCATGGCATCTTAGAACTTCTTCTCAGGACCTCAGATTCCTTTATTGGGCAAGGTTTGGGTGTTTTCAGATGTCCGATAGCGGAACATGTCCTATGGTAGCTATAGTGCTCTGATTGACCTAGACTTTTGATATGGTGGACTTGAACGTATTCTGGAGGGCATGTCATGCCGTTATTTTGAATGTGACTGATACTCCTCCTCCAAGAGAGATTTGGCCCGGATGTCACAGATTTTACATTCGGCACTGGGCGCCGTGACCCGTGACCGAGACCGAAATTCGTCGCGGCACTCGCCGCGCGGCCCACTGTGTGGTGCGCAAAAAGAATTGGGCTCAAAGGGGTTCGAACCGCGGACCCAACAAAAATAGGAGTCAGGATTAAAGACGCGGGATGGCACGAAGTCACATTGAACCCTCCTTATCCATTGAACCCGAGATGATAGGGCATCGACGTGCAGGCCGGGATGAGAAATGTGGCGGCGTGGGAAAGAAAAACAAGTTCAACCAAGTCAGGCCCTAAACGCACCTACTCCCGAGAGATCTTGACCAGAATTGAGCTCGCCCTAAAGTAGTGAATGAGGGGTTGTTTCGCTTCTATCATACATATTGTTTTGCTTCCTAGTTTACAGCAATTTGCGGTACATAAGGCGCAGGCCGTTTTTTTTTCTGATTTGCGATATTTTACTTAGAACACTTGCTACAAGCTCAATTCTGGTCAGGATCTCTCGGGAGCTTATATTTCTTTTCTTCACCATTGTACGCGAAGTGTATTAGGTTCAGTACAATCGTTTAGGACCAGGAAACTAGGCGGGCAGCTTCTTTTGATAGGACCAAAACCATCCCAGCAGGCACAATTACTTCAGAGACTGTTATTCGAACACGGGTTTTTGTGGCCGGTGAACCACCTGCTGGAGCTGGGGTTGCTGCTGGGCTGCTTCATTGTGCAATCAACTGGCCATCGGCATTATGTACAGAAACTAAAGTTCGAGGGGGGCGAGTCTCAGATATTCGCCCGGGGAGTGCCAGTGTAATTTATAGAGCTCGTTGTTCAAAAAATAGATATTTAATCACGTGATGGGTTGATGCTCAGGGCGTGGGATCTACACACGTGTGTGTGGTTGCTCCATGGCACCATACAGTCCCGATAAACTTTTGCTCAGCGAAATCCGGGACAAAGTTGAGGCTGTCTTCGGGTACAGGCCCTGCCTTTGGCAAATCAAGGTGGTGCGCGCAATCCTCAAGCGCGACCGGGACGTTGCTTCTATAGCCGCGACGGGCTCTGGGAAGACATTGATTCTCTGAATGCCGCTTCTAGTTTTGCACACTAGCTGTCTGTGAGCTTTCAAGTCTCAGCTGTATCTGCTCTTTTATAAGCTCAACACAAAAATGTATTCTGAATCTACATGCTCTTCAACGTCTTTTCCAGTCCGGACTATCATTGGATAGTCGGGGCCACGCAACTGGACCCGAAGCTGCATCCATGAAAGCCTAAAGGGAACAACTGACCACTGCCCACGAATTTTTCGCGGGCACCAACTAGTTATACATATTATTACATACACTTTTATAAGATCTCCTCAACATCTACTAAACAATTTCGCACACTAGCTGTCTGCGAGCTTTCGAGTCTCAGCTGTATCTGCTCTTTTATAAGCTCAGCACAAAACCGTTCAGGATCTACGTGCTCTTCAAGGTCTTTTCCAGTCCGGACTATCATTAGATGGTCGGGCCCACGCAACTGTGACGTGCAGCAGTTTCGTAACCTCGCTCTTGCTTGCTCCCGATCTCATACTCGTGCCCTCCGTCGTTCCCATCGCCTTCTGTCACCGAAACAAAGCAGCCTTCGTCGTTGCTGCTCCCATTCCCTTGCCCATCACATCTGATTCACTTTCCATTCGTCTCCATCCTCCCGAGCGAGTTTGAACCTTTGCTGGATCACTCGCACTTTACAATCGTTCTGTGATTTAAGGGCTCGGCCGACCCACCCACACTCCTCCTGGTTCTTGAGGAGCTCTTCAATATGACGCTACCAATCGAATCGCCTCCTATATCTTTGCCCATGATGCAGCTAGCCTTTCAAGCATATGATTCGCAGCACATGGGCGACAAGGTGGTTCGCGATCTCGTTCATCAGACAGTCCGTCATCTTGTTGAAAGGCATGGGCGACTCGACACCGACCTGGCTGTGGAGAGCGTGAAGGGGCTACTGCAACAGTACGGGGTGATATGAAACCTTCATGTCTCCTAGATAGACGATTTACCTGAGCGCTCATTCCTCGCTGGATGACATGAGAACTTATATGACTTACTCGTATATTAGGGACATCAGAGTTGATTCTACGTCGATTTTAGCTTCGATTCTGGTCCGATTTTCAGTCGAGAATTGATCAAGAATCGACGTTCCGAGAATCGACACAGAATCGTTCCAAGAATTAACCACTCGTGTTGAGCGATGGTGGGATCCGGTTAGATATCGCGTAGTGGCCGGTCTTGGCCGCCGACTTTCTCCTTCGATTTCCGGAGCGCGTATGCTCGGGTCCCCCCACGCGGTGCCTCTAAACTGGTCCCTTCCTTCGCGAGCTCGTCCGCGCGCTCGTTGCCGACAATGTCGCAGTGCCCCAGCTCATTAGTTTCCCCCACAATCCCACGTCTCATTATCGAGCGGTCGATGGTTCCCCACATATGTTATTCACTCTCTCAGTTCTGTTGTAGCTTCGCGCCGGCTTGGGTTTCGGCCCGAGAGCCTAGTATAGGGTAGATTTGGTACACAATGCGTAGCGAGGGTGCACAAGAAGCAGATTATATTCCAACCCACCTACCGGCCTTGCTCTACAGTACTTGTCCAGAAAGTTCACATTTGCTAAGTGGTCGAATAAGAGGAGGCATACAGAACAATGAATTGATTTACCAGGATATTTTGGCACTCGCCCAAGATATGCCAAGACGAGTTTTTCACTGGGTGTGAACCCTTGCTCGCGGGGAACACAGATCAATAATTTCCGCTCTGGGTGTCCAAGAACGCTTACAGCTGTTTGAGAAATTGATGACAGTGATCGTAAAAGTGAGAAAGAAAAGACGGTTTTTGACACCCTTGAAACCGAGGCCATTTGGCGTCCTCTGAAGCGTTTTCCAACATTTCTGAAAGGCTGGAAGTTGTTCTAGTCCACCTAACTGTCGTTCTACGGCTTTGAATCGGCAAAATCCGATAACGGCTCATTCGGCCGTTTCCCTTACATACACCGATTGCACGTGTCTTCTTCGCTTCCCATTTCCGAGCTTGCGTTCTCCTACTCGCCGTCGACAGAGCCCTATAGCTACCTTCCAGACCCACGATGCCTGGCCGTGTTGTCCAGTACCAGGTCAAATTGGCCGCGATGAACCTGTTTGAGCGCAACATCTTGCCCCTCCAAGACATCCTCGATATCGTTGGCTTCTCCGAATCGACTTTCTGGCGCACGAGGAAGCTGTGGCGGGAGACTGGCTGGGTAGAGAAGCCAAAGAGCACCACATCTGGCCGACGTCGCACCCTGCACCGCGAGGACCTTGACTACATCATGAATCTGGTCAAACTTCGGCCGGATTGGTTCCTCGACGAGCTTCTCAATCTTCTCAAACACAATCGTTACATCTCTGTCCACTTCACCACCATCTTCCGCGAACTTGAACGTCTCGGGATGTCGAGGAAGAAACTGAAGAAGATCGCCTCGGAACGTAACGAGAATCTGTTGAAATCTGTATTGTGTTTCCGGAAGAAAATGATCATCAAATCATTTTGAGCACCAAGAAAGAAAAAAAAATATGGCCTGAAGGCTCGTGCCGCCAAGATCAAAAGGGCCATTACAGTAATATCGGTTGAGCTCGGTGCACCTGATTGATGATTCCATTATTCTTGCTGCGAGCCTTGCGCACAATTCTAAGCAAAACTGTCTCTTCAGAATTTCCCACTGCCTCCCTCATCATTGAGCCTGTGGCTCTGAAGCTCTTCATTCTAAGGAGGCCATGCAGTGAGCACCATCTTCCATCCGGTCCAAATCAATTGCAATGGCAATTCCCAGCACAGAATCAGAAATGTGACTGGGTATGGAGACCTAATTTGCAGAAGAACAAGATCGAGCTGGAAGCGCCCCAGCACTTCGGCCGAATCCGAGCTTCGAAGCAAATAGGCGCTGAAGCGGCGCCGGAGCGCAGATAGCGGAGTTTAAAAAGGCTTCGGACAGACAGGCTTAATTTTATAAAGAGGGTGATGTGATGTGATTCTCTTTTCAGCACTTCC
Organism: Mycena olivaceomarginata; assembly: GCA_029378375.1. NCBI lineage: Eukaryota > Fungi > Basidiomycota > Agaricomycetes > Agaricales > Mycenaceae > Mycena > Mycena olivaceomarginata. The sequence goes on from JARKIC010001708.1 coordinate 63,635, forward strand.
TGAAAATAATGACAAATATACTTTTTTTGGGGTGCAGTTCCCAAAAAGGAAACTGCTGCTTCTGCTACATACCTCCAGCGCCTTCGGCTGTACTGTATCATACTCTATACACCTACTACACCCCTTATCCATCATCACAGTCAATCATCGTATCAGTTCGGACCTCAAGGACTGCGCACTCGACCTTTAGCAGTCAGGATGGGAGGAGTCGAGAATTACATAGGAAATGCAGCTAATCAAGTAGTGTCAAGACGAGTCCATCCTCACCGCCCGCGCCTCCACCCGAAGGGATGCCAACGTGATTCCCGAAGCTGAGATCGATAGTGCAGTCCCACAAATTTATGAGGTTTCCGATCAAGAGGTAAATCGAATATGATACTTATCCGGCCCGCACTCACATTACCACTAGGTGCCAACAGGTGGGGATGATGATTGAGCGCCGAAAGAGGTGTTAAGTATGGACTGCATGGTTCAGTGCGTGTCAGCTTCCAGTCGACGAGGTGTGGATCAAACTAAGTGCCCTCCAGAGTGTTCCGTGTACCAACAATGCCGCTGTGTTGTATGCAATGGTGATGTGGACACTGATGGATCTCCTATGTACAAAAGGGCCCTTTTAGTGGAGAGTGGAATGAGTTCCTGCTTTAGCATCTGCATAAATTTTTGACCTTCACCTTGCGGGCGCCTACTACTGCGAACACATCCTCCTCGTGTGGGTGGCACACGCGCTCTTTTTGGTGTGCCTTCGTGATTCCGACACCTGCCATCAACCTGCCATCTTCATTCCGTTAGCGCACTAGTAGCACCTCCTGTAGCATGGCAACCGAATGGCATTTGAATCACATGCTCCGTACTGCCATTTTGAACCCTGCGACGTTTAATATCCAGTTGAAGTGGACGATGAACATTCGCCAGAGTATTTTGCTCCAAAGCTGAGTGTGCCGCCTCGTAGTGAGTTAATTTGGGGAGTCCAGGACGGCGAAGAAGGTGAATGAGGCGAGAATGGTAGGGCAGAGAGCGCTCAGGGGGCATCTAAACTCATAGGTTCTTGAGCCCAGTTGACGGAAAGTGCACAGGTAACTTACAGCCTTTGGACCTTGCACGATGAGGAAAAAGTCCCGAAGTCCGAGCTCGGAGGATCCGCAATTTTGGCTGGCATTATGTATAGGGCCTGACTTGGATGATCCATGGACGATCCATCATCCATTGATGGCATCCATTGGACGTTGGATAACCGTTCCCACGCCAGCCCCGTTGCTAAATTGCAGCCAAAACACATAATTTAGCAATCCAAATGTAATATTCATCGTCCATTTGACCAACTGAAACTCCCTACAAAGTGGCTTGGCCTCATCTTTTGCCGTTGGTAAGAAATCAAAAATCAAAAATCCATCCACATCCATGCACGTGCCATCCATACATATCCATCCGTGGATGACAGCATCCAAGTCAGGCCCTAACACTGTAAGTCTCGAAAGATACTATTTTATCCCCTGAAATATTCCAACAGCAGGGAAGGTGGCTATAGAGCTACAGACGTGTGGCGGCGGCGAACATCGAGGCTGCAGGTCAATCGAGGCATTGGGTAGGAATATAGATGAGTGTGGTAGAAGCTAAGATGGCGCAAGAGAGGGCGCAAGAGAAGGAAGGAGGGAAGAGGGAAGCACGGAGAGGGGAAGAGGTCACGCAAAACACTTTCGACAGGCGGCCTTGTGACGCGTGACCCACGGCCAAATTCGTCCTCGACAGGGACATACACATTGTAGTCAAATTCGCTAAAAGTTTCGAAATTTTCAGCCTCACATAAACTTTCAGCAAATATTTCAGAAAATTCCTAGGGATGTTTTTATCTGCGCCCAACCTGCCACCCCACGCATATCGTACCTGCTCTCATCACCACTGCCACTCGTGCCATTGCCCTCCATGCTGCCTCTGGATCTTATGTCCCCGGGAGCATTCCCATCTCCCCTCGGTCGCCACTCGCTCCTCCGTTCTCCTTCGTCCTTGTCAAATGGCAGCTTTCTTATACAGATTGCTAATTTTTGGAAAGCTGGGATATAATTTTGCGCATTCCGTGAGACTTCGTGCCATAAATAACTGCCATCACCATTGGTCTTTCGGCTACTTGGGGATGCGGTTGCATATAAAAATGACCATTTCGAACATTCACTCCCCCTACAATTTCATTCCCTTCGATTCCACATAACACATATGTTTGGTTGCGTCTTTATTTTTGCAGCGATGTGTCTGGTTAACTCTGCGAGTGCCACCAAGCTCATACGTGACTCTACAAACTCCACCGGATCTACTAACTCCACCAAACTCGTACGTGCATCTACAAACGGCATTCAACCCTCTGAGACAATCAGTAGCATGTCATGTCTGGATGTATCACTGTCGGGGCCCTGGAGGTCACACTGTGCGCGGGCACAACTAACACGACGGACCTCTCCGGGAATACCACCATCATCTACGCCTTTTTCAACACCAGCGACACTGACGACGAATATTCTTTACCTGGATGTCATCTCGATGCCCACTGGCCCTCAAATGTCTCAGACATTTATTTCAACGACGACTGTCTGACTGATGGTAGTACGTCTCCAGTCACCTGGTTTCAATTGGACCTCCCCACTGAATGCGCCCCTCAGATACCACTATCGACGGGCAGTGCTGCAGGGTGAAAAACCCTGACTATCAATATGGACAGTAGACCAACCTGATATCATTAGATGTACCATAATATGTATTACTGTACTGTAAGTACTTGTAGTGAGGCAACTTCCCCACCCACAATTGGTTTGGAGTAATGCAACCATCCCGGGGTCCCAAACTATCTTGTCGTTCCTGAGCAATTGCGCAGCAAACTCCACTGCTGCAGTACCATTATTGTTTGCGCTGTCTGTTGTTAGGTATTCAACCTGAGTTTGATGGTGAATGACGGTGGTCCAATAATATTTCAACGCGCATCCGTTTCTGGATCCCAAACCGTGCGACAACATTGTACGAGGCGGACAAAGCTAATGGGCGCCTCGCGCGATTCCCATGTGCCCGAAGTGACTTCTTCAATCCAGTGTCGGTGACTCAGATTGGCCGCGCGTGGGCTTGAGTGAGTGTGGTAGAGGCGAAAGGTGAATTTGCCATCGAAATCAGCCGCTTGGCAGGGGGTACCAATAAATGCAAAGGGACATTTGAAGCCCGCCATTTGCCTGTCACCAAGGGTTCAAAATGGCAGTACGGAGCATGTGATTCAAAATGCCATTCGGTGCCAGCTGAATGAGAGAACACCGCAGCGCTTGCGTGTCCAACCAGAGGTGTGTGGTGCTCCTTGACGGCTCCAGGTCCTTTTCTGAGACGAAACCGGCGGAAAACTTTCTTCATGGAGATGAGAGGAGGAAGAGAAGTGAGAGGCGGGTGGAATCTTCGTGACAGTCATCTCGGGAGCAGAGCGGCACTCTTCGGAATTAGAACAAAGCACGAGTCAGTGTTGGACAGCTCGAATTGATCTCATTTCCGGTAAGGTGTATTCACAAATACGGACCCGAAAATCTGGGTTACAACAACAATGGATCGGGTCATCAATGATCATGACCAAACATCGTGTATCCTTGCCCGTCCTTGCCCATCATTGCGAATCCTGACATGTCATTGGCCGTCCTGACAAGATCCTAGCTCGTCACAAGCTTAGCGATACACTTTGGTGGGTCAAAATTTTCCGACACTTTTATTTTTCGAGTCAAAATTTCCGACACTTTCTTTTTGAGAGTCGAGTCCTCGTTCAAAAGGGGAATGAGTACAAATTTCTTGGTGGAATCAAGTTTGTGGGCTCCAGAAAAATCCCAATGCTGGATTAAACTGGACTAAATCTTGGTTATCCACCAGGGTTCAAAATGGCAGTACGGAGCATGTGATTCAAAATGGCATTCGGTGCCATGGGGTTCAAAATGCGAATTAAACCATTCAATAGTGAAGCACAGGGTTCAAAATGGCAGTATGGAGCATGTGACTCAAAATGGCATTCAAACCTTAAATATGTTAACTGCTCCCTTATCCCTCCTGCTCTCGGCTGAACTAAATCATTGAATAGTGAGGCACAGGGTTCAAAATGGCAGTACGGAGCATGTAATTCAAAATGGCATTCGGTGCCATGGGGTTCAAAATGCGAATTAAACCATTCAATAGTGAAGCACTGGGTTCAAAATGGCAGCACGGAGCATGTGATTCAAAATGGCATTCGGTGCCATGGGGTTCAAAATGCGAATTAAACCATTGAATAGTGAAGCACAGGGTTCAAAATGGCAGTACGGAGCATGTGATTCGACATGCATTTGGATTCTCGTATATATCTGCAATCTGAGGGTCCTGTGCCCTCCGTAATACACGTAAGCATGGCATATCCAAAAAATAGGTCAATCAGACAACGGATAACTGAATCCTGAAGAATATCGCCCCAGAACACTGCTTACTGCCTTAACGTCCTCCGGTCCTATCCAGACCAAAACCACTCACCAAAGTATTCTCGCTACTATTTGACGCTGACTTTCTCGTACAGAGGCTGTCTAGGAATAACCTGGTCCCTGCGTCCCTTTCACTATCTCTGAAATTCACTCGACAACTTTCAGAATGCCCGGAAGTCCCTCAATTCGTGCGGCACTGGAGCATAATTAAATCTGAACCCACTCACCCGAGTATTGTGACTAAACATCCAGTTGCATCTATATTTCGGGGTAGTTAAACTACGTCGTCACACCAGCCCAATTCGAATTTGAGTTCTATATATCAAGTCACACATTTCTGACTGTGTGAAAATGGACGGATTTGGGTGGAATAAGCAAACACTTGACTAATTTTTCAGCAACTTAGCAATTAAGCTGTGCTGGTGGATTACTCAAAAAATAAAATGGACAGGTATACGGTTGGTCTCTATTACATGTCTCATTTGGGTGTACCAGGTGGTTTGGGCCAATTTTGATGGATTTGTGCAAATTACAATCAGGCATTTATTTAGAGCACCACTGTACTGGTAGCCACCAGGGCAGAAATACGATGATTTCTGATTATATTCCTGCACAAGCTGTACAGCACTTAGTGTCAACCCAAAATCCATCCCACACTTCATTGGCATCGTGAAAATGACCATTTGAGTCCGAAATAAACACGTGTTAGCCTGAATTTTGGCACATTTCCGGCTACTTCATAACAATAATAGGCGAGGTCTGTCGTCGAGAGACAGACAGCGCACTAGAAATTTCCAGTGAATAAGCCGATTCTGAAAGAAACGAGCCACACACCATGAGAGCGATGCGGGCGCAAAGGACCATCGCCCACTTGCTCGTGATGATGGAAGTGAGATTGAGGATGTTGAGTGCGCCGCCGGGCTTGAGCATCAATCGGATCAACCAATGAAAGGAAAGAACGAGCGAGAACTCACAATCTTGAATTGAGTAACATGGTACTGCACGCGGCCCTTGACTAGCTTGCTTTAGTGCTTGTTTCTGAGCGTCGCCTCGGTGACATCCCAGCCTTTGATGAGGATCATTTTCTGGCAGCGGTCAGCACGATCAGGGGAGGTGGAAGAGACGGACCATGAGGATTTTGGTCGGACCATTACCCTTGTACACGTTGGCCGCCACCGTGTTGGTCTGGAGGAGATACTCATTATCGCCCCAACCAAAAGAGGAGAGATGCTTACCTCGAAAGATGTGTGGGCGTCCAGGCAGCTTGATTTAGCTCGGCTCAGGAGGGGGTCAGAACGCGGTGGAGGTTAGCCGAAAGGCCCAGGTATGCGCCTATAATCGAGGTTTGGTCCAGAAGTGCGCATAATATGAGCGAGAAAAGAGGACGTGTGTGAGCGCGTGCCAGTTGTGGTGACATTAGAATCGACAACTCGATCGAGTCATGAAGCAATTCTGATTCGATTTTGCTCCTGCAAACCACGAACCACCCGATTATCGATTCTAGGCCATCAAACCGTGCCGTCATCAGCGTGAGTTGGAACTCGCTGAAGACACCTGAACCAGTCGAAAGCAAGCTCGGGCACCTGTGAGACATTTTTAGAAGACACTGGCCGAAATGGAGGAATCTCGGTACCATTTGTGTTGCCTCTCCAAAAAAGGGTCCTTTCAACCGGGAGCCTAATGAGACTAGAATAAAAAGGCACCAAATGATTTCGAGCTTACATTTGTAAAATGAAAGCCCAATGAAAGGGCATGATAACGAAACTACTTACCATTTTTTATTCTGAATGACCAAGGTTATGAATGACAAGAGTCAAATGTACTTTGCATGAAGTGCTTCACAAGGTCGAAGCATAATTGAATGACGCACTCGAATACAGACCGGCCTATCCGACCCGCATCAACTCTACCGCTCGGATGCATATTATCCACCTCCACCGGTGACGCGGGGCTCCCTGGTGCTATGGAGCCCTTGGCATCAACCTTGCATTGGCATATGGACATTTGGTGCGCTCACGAGGGGGACAAACAGGGACTCGTATGAGCCTCTCTTTCACGAGTCGTGCGGTCGGATTTGTGCGGTCAGAGTCGTGTGGTCGGAGCGGACGACCCTTCGAGGGTTTAGAACAAGGGGAAGATACATAGTGCGAGGAGATATAAAGCCATCCCTTTTTCATCCTTCCTCAAAAACCCCGCCTGTCTCTCCAAACGCCTTAAGGTTAAGCAAAGAACCTGGGCGCGTCTACGAATAGGTCGAAGACAAGAGATTAGGTAATGGGCATATGATTGGGATGGAGGGAGAAGTTGTCATGCGACTCTAACAATCCCTACTTATATACAGAAGCCCGGCCCGGTTACGGAACTACTTGCCATATATTCGGTCATCAAAGCATGCGCTTCAAAATGAATGGAAAAGACTTAAATGGAAGGCCATCGAAGCACGCACTTTACATTGAATGCCTTGCGGAAAACGCAAAAATGGCTCGGGGCGGAATCTAAAGCGAGAGAATTGGCCATAGTTATCCAGATCTTCATCGCACGCCTCAGAAAATGACCGTGAATTTCAGCCATTATTGTATTAGAGGGATTTTTATTTGGATCAAAATTGAGCAAGTTATTTTTGCGGGCCGATTGGCAAATGGCCACATGTCCACGCTTTTGGCGGGAGGTCACGCATAGTCACGCAAAGTGACATCTTTCCCACGGTTTTTCAAAGTATGCGGCAAACGACTTTTCCAGCAAATCTGGGATCCGGAAATTTTTTGGGTCAAATTGGCCACTGTCCAAATGTGGCGGTGTTTAAGTTGCCGGCACCATAGCGTTATGAATTTTTCGAATTCGGGGTACGTGTGAAGGCCCCGCATGTTTCATACATAGACTCTAAGATAGAGAGCGTGGAACCTCTCACAAAAACGCACATACTCTGGCACTTGACTTGAGTCTAAAACAAATTCATTTAACATCTGTCTGTGGAGCCTCAGCTCCGGAAATCGCCCGCCCGTAACAAGGCATACAAAATTATAAAACCACCCTTTGTCCCGCTGAAAAGCACCCCTTTTCCATTTCAATGGTGGATGAATTTGAATCAGAAAATCGAATACCAGAGGCATATGAATCCAATGCTCCTCGTTCCGATGATGAGCGGCCGGATGACCTGCTGGAATTCCTTGAACACGTTGAACGAATGATTGTCTTAGAAGAGACCGGAGAAGATGAAAAGAATGCCTTCATAGTTCGTTACACTAAATCTTGGCCGGCCAATGAATGGAAACTATTCAAATCTCTTACTGAACCCTATGCGAAGTTCAAGCAGGAAATACTGGACAACTACCCGGCGGCCTAGAATCAGCACAAAGGGTTCCATTCGGAAGCTTCAGAAAGTGTTGAAGGGATATGAAGCTGGAAGCATTGAAATCAACGATGCAGATACACTGATGATGCTCACTAGAGCTATGAAGTCGAAGCATCCAAGTTGATTGAAAACAAACTGTTGACCAACCGCGAGGCAGTGCCTATGTTCCTGGACAACTCGAAAGAGCTTGCTTGGCCGACTGCCAGAGAGCTGGAAGTACCCGCCTTCGGCCGAACCCACAGCTCAAGGCCACATAGTATTATCTGTCATGGGATCCCCGTTCGGCCGAACCAATACTACTTGGTGCATAATATATTGCTTGGCTGACTGCCAGAGAGCTGGGATTATAATATTTTACTCGCCTTCGGCCAAACCTACAGCTCAAGGCCACATACTATTATCAGGCATGGGACCCACGTTTGGCCGAACCAACGCTACCTGGTGCATAATATTGCTCGAGCCCAACTCCTCTCTACCCCGGGGTATATGAGGGCCTTTCTATCCTCTCTATCACGCACTTGTATGACAATGTAGGCTCAACGTCTCCTTTAGTTCATGTTATTTACTGAACGTCTACATCCAGGCGATACACCGAATGTCCACATCCATGACACTTCCTATCGGTATTTCCAACATGCCGTCGCCTTCTCTTGTCAATTCCGCCCATTGTTAATGCTCTATCTGACCGTCATTCATTGCCCCCTTCTGGGCGAACCGCGCGTGTTCCCTGTCCGTGTCAACGAAGATGACCCCCAAACCCGAAATCTTGGAAGCCAGTGACCTGTGACCTTTATTAAATAGATTCAATTCAGACGCCGTTGTGACCTGGGACTGAATCTACGGTTGTAATAGTAAGTACAGTATGTCTGATGATCTGCCGCCCATAATGTTTAGCGTATGACCGATTAACCCTCCAAAGAAGGCGATCGAGTTGTTCATCAACGGGGATTTGACTGGGAAAAATCAACAGACGACTTCGGAGGTTCTCTACAACCCAATTCACATTCAAGTGGAAGAAGGGCTTGGGTTTTAACTGTCCAATTCTCTTTACGGATTACGACTTTGACCGCCACCAAATTGTTCTCCGCTTGCAAGCGAGCTTTCTGTTGCTCGGAACATCCTGAAATGCCAACCAATAACAGAGGAAATTTAAGAGCTGTATGCATATTTTCCCTGAACCAAGATACCACAGTGCCGACGGCAATCGACCGGCACGAGCAACGGCATGGGTGTCCCGCCGCACCTCAAATTCCGGTCCCGACTGAGAGATATAAGGAATCATGGTCGCCCGGGCTTGTATCCTTGTCTTTATAGCCAGCAATTCGACTGGGTCGTTGATAGTAGGTAATTGCCCAGACCAATGGTGCCGCCGAGGAATTGCGCGGGGAAATCTAAGGCAACGGGTCGAGTCGAGCTCGCGAATTGCACCGGAGCGTGGATGCCCGCCACGCGAGTCGACTGAATACTGCGAGTGCTTGACCCGTGGGATCCGACGGGCGATGGACCCCCGGCGCAGTCTGAGGAACGAGCCGCGATATCGTGCACCGCTTTGCAGTGCCACCGGTGGCCGGTCCGATCGCTTTTGGATTTCTTGACACAGGTCGACTTGGCTTCAACATAGCTCTATCAGTTTTGAATATATTCCTTAGCAGAAAACTAGAACCCCCCCATATTCATATGATCCCAAGATATTGGTCTCTTCACAATTTGTGCAGTATGGTAAAATAGAGCGTAACTGAGAAATTGATTCCACTTCGGCGTTCGGCAAAAGATTGCAAAGGAGGTTTTCCCTGATGTGTTCAATCCATTTCTGTTAGGAATTTGCCTGGAATGAAGCATGGGGAGGTCGACGTAACAGAGTCAGTATTTGAATTTTATATCGACATCACACTGCTAGAAAGCACACTAATTCAGACTGATCAGAACAATTGAGTACCGCTTCTACTCAATATTGCGATATTGTTGTTCGATGCACTTCTCCCATTCTGTTCCATGTATGAAACTAAGAGCGCACTACCTACCATACTACTCGTTGTCGAGATTTTGCGCCTGCTTCACTGTATTTGTATTTGATCTTGTTTTTGCAAATCAATATTTCTTGCTCTCGAGTTCTCTGTGCCTGAAAAATTAGGATGTCATGCAGCCTCTCCTCGTTCTCCAACTGCGTGCCTTCAGCAGAGTTTCTGAAGATGCACGCTGCGCTTTTCGTCGCCGTCCTTTATTAAGACGACAGGATAGCTCCCCAACCATCTCTCCCCGCCTTTCACCATGTATCCCCCGCCGGTGCACCTTTTGACACCGATTTGGCGTCCCAACAAGCGGAGCAGACAGAGTTAACGATCTATAGCCATAGTCTCCTCGGCCTCATCGAGGCCTCTTGGTGCGAGCCTATCAATTCCCTCTATCAATAACCATCTGGGTTAGGCCCCAGGTCGCTGGTGGCCATGGCTTGTATCAAACATTAGCAGTAATCAAACTTTGTCGGGCACTGCTACTCGACAATGCAAATAAGTTACAGTACGTCGTAATAAATTGTTCGCCATGTTCTGAATATTGATGATATTGTCCCGAGGATCCTGGAGGTGACGAGACTATTCCAGACTATTGAGAAGAAAACCGCGGACAGCGAGCCGAAATTTTTGATCCTTTACTCGATTCTGGAAAAAAGGGAGGGGTGCAAGACCGCAGTGAGTGCGGAACATTGCTCGCTTACACACGGAATATTTAACTCCGAGATACAGGTTGAACAATTTTCGTTCCAGTGGCGGGCAGCGTCGACGGCAGACACGACGAGAACAAAAGCTCTTGTATCATTGAAACGTCAAGTATCTTCAAGTATCGTAAAACACTGAAATTACCGCGTGCACCGCTGAGAAGACACGGAGGAATTATGAAATGGCGGAGACCCGAAACCCCCAAGTTTGACATCGTTTCATGAGGACGGAGCGGACGCCAAAGACCCATGAGATAAACCGGTCCCTGGCTGGCACAAAGCGCATAGCCAAGGTGACAGATAGTCACAATGATTTTTTGGTTTCTCTCGGCACATTTCGGCACAAAAACATTTATGACGTCAATGGTCGGAGGTCTCTCACTTGCGGTCCGAAGGCTCCGGAGAAAGTGTTTTCTCAGTACAAAACGATTACGTACCCCCCCCCCCCCCCCCCCCCCTCTGACAGCTGTCACCGAAAATCGGAGGTCTGTGTCAGGGATTTTAATGCCGCTCACCTCTTGGCGACACCTCGAAAATTTCGGCATTTGAACCGAAAATTTTGTCTTTTTTGCCTTGTTGTCCGGCCCACCTGCCATCCCAAAAAGGAAAGCGATTTTTTGAAAGAACGGCTCGTTGAATTTTCTTGATTTTAACAGATTCAGAAAGTGCTTGTGAAAAGGATTCAATCGCAAATTTTTCGTGATTTTTGGGGTGTTTTTAGGTGTTTGGCCAATTTTTCGGGCCTCAAAATTCAGAATTGAATTTACGGGGAATCGGCTCGTACAATATGAATCATTTGGAGGTAGATATACATCTTTCATTAATTAGAAGCTTATTTGGTTACTTTCCCAGACCCACAAAAACGGCCCATCAATTTGTTGGCTTTGATTGTCCGGCACTGTACGTGGGTCTACCTGCGTCTACGCTGTAGACGCACGTAGACCCACTTCGCTCAACTTCATGATGCAGCCATCTTTCTGTTATACCTTACATATGTCTATGTCTGCCTATGTGCGTCTACGTTGGTCTAGGTGAGTGGACAGATGGCGAAAGTCCCCAACTGTAATCAACATATGTTCTCCCCAGACTCAATTTGACCCTGTAATCTAGCTGTCTTTTATTTGAATCAAAGTGAACTTGCACAGGGCTTAAAAAATCTATTTGCTCACTCGTCCCACTAGAATACGTCAGTAAAATCTCATTGATGAGACACCTAGCATGTTCGCTACAATTCGAATCCCATCCTCAATAGGGATATTGGGGTACATTGCAACAACATCGCCAGATACGAGCCAAATTTCCTGCTTGGTCGGTATTCATTTGCCGGCAGGCACGCCAGACTCTTTAGGCTCGACCGTGACACAGAAGAATGGATGGAACAGGGCAAGGGTATCGTTCGCCTCCTCGTTCACAGAGAGACTCAGAAAATGAGGTTTGTAATGAGGGAGGATGATACTCAAACTGTATGTGGCAACTTTTTTGGTGAGTGCTTTTGGGATCACTCCTGATTCTCAGATAACCACTTTTGGCCAGTTACCCCCAACATATGGCTTCAACCTGCCGATGATAGTTCTTGGCTCTGGAATGCCCCTGATGTCTCTGAATCCCCTCCCGCCACCAAAACCTTTTCGATCCGGCTTTCCACTTCCGATGGTATGTGAATCCTCGCGCCGTTCCTTCCTTCTGCTCACCCATGAAGATGCTGCCAAATTCAAACTTGCATTCGATATGGCACCGATTAATTGAATAACAATAGATAGGTTGCGCACGAGCCGCATGCGGCTTTTGTGCATTGCGCAAAGCCGCACGGCAAATTTGAAATCTGAGGGGTGTTTTCAGTAGGCCAGCCTTCACATCTCGCTTTGGTAAGAAGGAGTGCATGTTGCGCAGGGGAATTGGTTTTACGCTACGCCGATATTGAATAAGATGGATTTCTATCAATGCATTCACTTACCTTTTTCGTGGTGGGATTATTATCCGGTGATTCTGAACGTTTACGTTTCTGAAACAACGCTTTGGCGTTGACTTGGGATTTTCAAGAAATTGAGTAACTTACAGGTGACAACGGCGGAGCCACAACATTCTGCCTGACGGGGCTCGATCTTGAATCAACTTTCCCTTTTCCAAGAGGTGTCAGATCTCGTTATCTGACCCACTACCAACAACACGTGCTCTGAAGGGGGGGGGCCAAATATTGGCCTTTGATCCCACCATTTCAGCCTTGGACGTGTCTGTTATTCCACAGAAAATTACAACTCATGTTCGATGTATTCCATAAGGCCCTTCATGTGTATAGTGCTCAATTCAACCAAATTCTCTCGCAACAAAAAATACATCTTCCACCGAGTACTACAAGCTGCTTGCAAGCTACTAAGATCCTTTCTAATCCTCCCTATAAATTATTTTGACCTCCTTGAGGTTGCCATCACCTAGAACACGTGCTGTTGATAGTGGGTCAGATAACGAGATCTGACACCTCTTGCCCTTTTCCCTTCGGAAGAAGAGGCGTAAGTAGAGAAAATTACAGAATATAGCTAGACCGATCTCTCCAAAGATTTGTCGGAAAAAGTTTTCGAAGGTCATGGTTCCCAAGAGTTTCTCCAAAAACTGACGCATGCGGCCACATTTCCATGACTTGACGTTATTCTGCGCAATCAGTTGTGCTGTGTTAGAGCATCCCTCGAAATCTGTCACGGCCAGCATGCAACACGACCATGTGCTGCGATCCCATCCTTCCACAGGTGTATCTCCTTCGCTCCAAAACAAATCAAAGATCAGACCACACCCCAATTTTGCTCTGATAGCAACTGAATCTACACCATAGCGGGAGTAAACGTGGGTGGACTGAAAATCTCCTGTGTTTCTCTGTCAACTTCATGTGTGATGCTCATTACTTTGCACTTTGGCACCTGTTTGGCACTGGGAGTAGCATGCATCCCATTTTGTACTGATTGAAATCCAATGCGCTTCGAAGTTCCCGCTGTCGAAACAAGGATCTTGGATTTTGTACCACTCCTCACATATGTTCCTGACACAGTGAGAGCACCTATAAGGTCTGAACACAGGAATCCATCATGCAGACTCACCGAGCCATATCAGAATGATTGCGTTGAGTGAGCGTTGTCATTTCCAGAATGCGTACCCCAGAGCTTGCCTCAGAATTCAGAATTTCAATGACGTCCTATATAACAATGATGATCTATATAACAGATAGTCGGCACCTTGCAGAGCCCATCCCAGGACCATCGGCTGTCTCTAGCAAAAACCTAACAACACGGTCTTCATACACCGCCAAAGTGCCGCCATGTTGAGCCCAGCTGGCACAGTCATCGTGGAGCCACTAGTGTTTCTCTGGCCTTGGCCTCGGGCCAAAAAGCCATGGCTTCATGGCTCGGCTTTGGCTTTTTCTGGCTTTGGCTCGATGTGGCTTTGGCCTGGCCTGGGATTTAGCAAGGCCAAAGCCAAAGCCTCGCTGGAATCCCTGCCAAAAGCCATGGCTTGAGCCGGGCCAAGCCAAAGCCAGGCCAAAGCCAACAGTTTGGCCTTGGCCTGGCTCGAGATTTTCCGAAGCCAAAGCCGAGCCAAAAAGCCAAAGCCAAAGCCAGAAAAACACTAGGAGCCACATGAAGCAGCACACGTGAGCACCTGGTCAAAACATGGCCAACAGCTGTTCGGTGCAGGTCGGCTTTTGCCCCCGGTGTACATTACTGTAGTATTACATTCAATTCGTATGGTCACAGGTCACACGACCAAAAATCTACAAAAATTTTCGTAAGTCACAAAATCACAAAGGTCTCATACGAAACGAAGGGCCGCTCGGAGCCTTTTATGGTGCAGATCACCTAGTCACCACTACCAAAATTTAGACGCCAAATCAGCGGGAGAAAAATTTTTGAATTAAGTGTACCTCTGGAGGGATTTTAGACGTATATTTTGCACCTATTTATGGCTCTGACAGAGCTTTTTTCAATATAATACGTGCATGGCGCCAAATCGGCGGGCAACTTTTTTGTTTGCTCACTCAGTTTTGCAGTAAATAAAAATTCCTCTTACAGATCTTCTTCGACATCGAAACGGAGCACATTTGTAAGAGGGATAAGAAATCAGATCAAATTTGAAGCCGCAAAATTTCAAACATTAGCATGCGGTGACTAGGTGACCTGCACCATAGATTGCAGGCTCGGCTTGAGGTCTGGAAGCAGTACCGGGATGGGGCGAGGGTTGAGAAGTAACGTGGAGCCAGTGGAAGTACGCGCGACGCCTTTGACATGCGGCTGTGCTCACCTCGTGGCTCGTGATCGCAGCCCAAAGAGGCGACGTGGGAGAATGAGAGTCGACGAAAGCGTTTACAGCTATTTGCATATGTAATGACACCTCGATCAATTTTGATGAAGAAGAAGCGCCAAAACGCGTCCTCTTCTTGAGGCCATATCTTGTTCATTCCTTGCCCAACTCGCTCGAGTGTAGGTGAAATGTCTATCCTTTGTCGCACCGGAGGTTGCGGCGCAGTTCGGGTTGATATCCCAACAGAATGTCAGTGTATATGGCATTGATATGGCATTTTGAAGCACGTGGAATGTTTGCATCTGAAACCGTTGTCGGCGGCGTGAATGAAGTAAAGTGGGCGCGACGCGACGATGCGCGTGCTCGGTGGGGGTGCGAGTCTTATCTATGGGACAGGAAATTGATCCCATCGAGTGCAATGTTTCCTCCGCCGCAAGTCGAGGACGAAAAGCTCTTTCTTCCATCAGATTTGACTACAGTTGAGCGCGGTGACCTAGGGCTGACAAGTTTAGGCATAGAATAAGCTCGATGGCGAGAAGGGCAGGCGTTTGACGCCCTCCGCGCAACACGGACGGTTGTGAAAGCCATTCGGGCACTCCAAGATCGGAAGGAGAAATATGAAAGACAACAGAAACAGAACTCACGAGCTGGCGATCATATCAAAGAGGTTCAGCGCCGGAGAGACTTCCGCATGGCGACATATGAAACCGCCAGAGTGGCTATGATTTCGCTGGATTCATTTTCCCATGGCCCAGAATCCGCCTTCCCTCCACTTTCCGTTGCTGACACGTTCATGAAATCAGTCATGAAGAAGCGCCAGCTCGGGGATTCGCATCTTACAGATGGGCGACTCTTTACAATAGGGGCTGGGACAATCGGCCTGCCCAGCACTCACCCTGTTGACCCGTCCTCTGTTCCTGCAGCAGAAGACTCGAGTTCGGAGGCGAGAGCCAGTACACAGATGTCAAAGCGCAAATCAGGTAAGATCTTGTTTGTTTACAAAAGCCTTACTGATATTAGTGTTCACAGGTGCCGCGCGCGGAAAGAAAGTACCATCTTTGATTGTTGAACCGCCTGATACATCAGGCCAGAGACTCTTCCTTTTGGGGCTCGTTCCGCATGGGCGCCCATGCGCACACCGTTAGTGCGGGCGCCGACGCTTGATGGCCCGTGCACAAAAGGCGTGCGGCGGGAAAAATCGGTCATTCCGAGGGTTTCATTTGGCCGGAATGCCCTCAAATTGCCGAGGGTTTCCGCCGTCCCGCATGTTCGGTTTTCGGTCTCCCAACTGATTTGCCATCACCCTCGGAATGGCGGGGTTGCCGATGATTTTAGACAATGAATATATATTCTTTCTCCCCTCTATCTAAAGCGCCCAGTCGATATCTCCCTTATTCAGTAGTGACTGTCACCCCTTTATTAAAATTATGTGTGTCTGTCCCATTTTAGACTCCGCCATCTTTACCATCAGCTCCGGCATTACTTGCCCCTGCACTCTTGTAAACATTAGTATAAATACCCTAGTTACAGCCGTTTCGAAAATAGTATACGGGTTGTGGAGCGGTGGTGCTTACTCGTTTTTGCTGACACTTGTTTGTAACCGCGTCTCCAGCCTTGCACCCCCTCGAGTCTATTTCCGTCTAGCTATTCAAAATGATGGGTGAGTGTAGGCCAAAAACCAACGACGGAAGCACAATACGACTTTGCAGACACACCACCGGTTCCTCAATTTAGCAGGTATTTAAGTTAGCTACGCTTCCTCAAGCATCTTAAAACACCTGAGAAGCATCCCCCTTTGTATGGAAGTCGGAACGGTGACACGCCTGCCGACCGTCCAAGTGCGAGCTAAAACTCAACAGGTGAGCTCTTACTGAAGGAAGGAAGGAGGAGTAAAAATTTGCAAGTGTTTCAACTTGCTAAGGAACCGTAAAAAGGCACCCGGCGGCTGACTGGGACGGAGTGCGTATGCGAAGCGTGGGCGGGGATCGGGAGCGAAAGCGAGAGCGAGAGCGGAGGTAAGAGTGCGAGTGAGAGCGACTTAAACTGCACAAACTGGGGCAAGGTAAAAGTGATTTTTATTGAGCAATAAAACCAGGTCTTTTATACACAAAAGGTGAGTGAATGGAGTAAGATAGATCGAAATGAGACTCAGCAGGGACAAGGAGCTGAGGGAATGCAACAATAAATTTGAGAGTCAGGGAAGAGGGCAAGTGGTTGAAAAACAGGGAAGAGGTTGAATCGGAAAACAGGGTAGAGAGGAAAGTAGAAATCTAGGGTGGCAGGGAACTGGATACAGTCACCAAAAGATACATATCAAGAGTTTTGGGGTATATGAATGCCAGGGAAAACAGCGAGGGAGAACAGTAAATTTGGATGTTGGTGGCGCAGTGCAACTGGCAGATTGATATGTCAGGGAAGTTGGTGGAGTGGATACAGCCGTCGAGATAAATATCTGTTCCGGGAGGATGGTGTCTAGAGGTGATGTGAATTGTCGGGGTTGGGGCGGCGTGGGTTTGTGGAGTACAGGGTGAGAGAGAGGACCGAGAGGATGGTGGAGGTAAACTGAGTAAGCACGTGTAACTTTGTCGGATCAACGATATGAATGATTGACGTTGATTGACAGAGATCTGCAGTTCACACGGCAAGCGCGCTACCATGCGCGTCATCTCCTCCCGACTGAAAATGCGACTGTCCCCAGTCGCTAGGAGACGAGCAGACAAGAATATGACGAAGAACACGATAGGCTCAGCAAATCATCATAGCCTAGGCTTCGTGGAACCGCGCAATCGGCGAAGAACGCCTCTGCGACTCGTGTGGAGGTAAGTCCGGTGGTGCGTCCTCCCGACTGAAATATTGCCAGTCACTGCATTTTGACAGGTTCTGGACCCAACTTAGCCGAGATATGACGAGCCGGTCCCGAGGTGCCTCGGCTGACCTCGACACAGCCGTTCGAGGTTAGCCGAGGCACCTCGCGACCGGCTCGTCATATCTCGGCTAAGTTGGGTCCAGAACCTGTCAAAATGCAGTGAGTAGGGAGTGGTTTAGACACCGTTGTTATCGTGTGGTGGAAGCTCTGCAAGATCAAACTCGAGTTCTTCTGGATCCGCAAGTGTGGACTCTTCAAGTTCGCGAAGGCGGCGTGTATCAATGTCAATGAAGTCGTCGAGCGATGGAATGGGGATAGCGGTACGGGCGAAATATGGTATGACCCGGAATGCTGCGATGGGTCGATGGAATACTGACCCATCGAGCTCACAAAGAATGTACGCGCCACCTCGGTTACGAGAGATGACAATTAGCGGGCCGAGGTAACGTTTTCGCATTTTCTTGCTCAGTGACTTCTCAATGGCAGTATTGCGCATCAAGACGAGATCCCCACGCTTGAAGTCGTAATCTCGGATGGTCGCGGCATGCTCTATCTCGAAGCGAATAGCGTCACGGAGGCGGGCCTTCAAAAACCACGGAATGAAGGTGAGCAAGCTGGTCACGGCGCTTCTGGAGTGCAATAGCGCGGCGTGCAATGAGGTCGGCGGTGGATAGGACAGAATCGGGTGGAGGAAGAAGGCAGGTCGCTTCGGAAATATCGAGTGGAAGGAGGGGGGTGTGTGCCGGTGACAGCGAAATAAGGTGAGCAGCCCATTCGTCTGCTGATTGTGACGCGCTCTGCCCAAAATACTGAATAGGTCGCTGTGTTCCACTTGGACTGGACTCCATCAACTGCTTGAAGATACTCTCGCGCACATCGAAGTGGGGCCGTTCGATTAAACCATTGGCGCGCGAATTATAGCCGGAAATGCGGATGTGATGGATGTGATATTTTGATTCAAGGTAAGCGAGAGCTTTGAGAAATGGAGTCCCATTGTCAGTGACGATCTCGACGAGGGTACCCCAACGACAAATCAAATCCTGGAAGATCCAGTCTCCAATTGCGCTCGCAGTCTCACGCCGAAGCATGCGAAATTCCGGATAACGGACGAGGGAACAACGGCCGTGCACGATGTACTTGAAGCCGCCAGCCGGGGGCATGTGCATCGAATCCATGTACACCTTGGCGAATATGGGGGCGGGTGTGGCAACGGTAGGCGGAATTAATAGCTTCTGTGTTTGGCGTAGCTGACAGATATGGCAGGTGAGAAGCCACCAGCTGATATCATCCGCGAGGTGGGGCCACCAGAAGCGCTCGATCAACAAGGCGCGGGTGGCGTAGAAGCCCTTGTGACCGACATCATCGTGTGCAGAGGTGAGGATAAAGAGGCGGCGGTGAATGGGTACGACGAGTTTATGGCGTGATTGGGGATCTTTCCGCCAGAGCTGATCATGCGCAAGGTAAAACTCCATACAATATCTGACAAAGGACTTATAATCCTTATCAGACATGT
This sequence comes from Mycena olivaceomarginata, assembly GCA_029378375.1. NCBI lineage: Eukaryota > Fungi > Basidiomycota > Agaricomycetes > Agaricales > Mycenaceae > Mycena > Mycena olivaceomarginata. Next base: position 82,817 of record JARKIC010001708.1, read on the forward strand.
CGCGGGGACGCTGCAGGTTGCTGTGCCATATGCGGACCAAGTCAACGCGGGCATCGGCGAGGCGAGCGGCATCGGATCGAGGGACATTGTCGTATGAAAGCGAGGGCGGAGGATTGTCTTCGTCAGGTGCGATATCGGCGGCAAGGGTTGAATGGTGTGTTGTGGGCGAGCAACATATGGTGAGTCATTGATAAAATGCATGAACCCGTGAACCTGATCAACCCAGTCGTCAAAATCGTCGTTCAGGATCATCACCAGGCTGGGAGGGCGACGCGAGAGGCCATCTGGGCCGTGGAGTACGCCGGGAACATGGACGAGGGTGAAGTGAAAGGTGAGAATGGATAAAATCCATCGGTTTATACTCGCGCTGGGCTGGAGATCGGGGTGCGCAAGCATCCCTTTGATGTAGCGTGCGTCGACTTCAACCACGAGATTGCGTACACCAATAAGATACATTTTCCACGACCGCAGTGCACGGAAAAGGCCGTAGAGCTCGAGTTTCGGCTGCGAAAAGCGGGCCTCGCGGTCGTTGAGTGTGATGGAACCGAAGCGAGCGTAATAGCGGCGAGAGAGGTCCATGGGGTCGCATTGGCAAAGAAGAAATCCAACGGCGTGAGATGAAGTGTCAACACCGAGTATGGTGGGAGCGGGGGAGGTGTAATCGATGGGGCGAAGCGCGGGGGAATGGATGAGTGCGTGTTTCAAATCTTCTTGTGCTGCTATTTGTGCGGGACCGAATAAAAAGGGCATATCTTTGCGAGTGAGAAGCGTGAGGGAGTGAGCGCGATGGGAGAAATTTCGGATAAAAATTCGGACAACGCCGATGGTACCAAGGAATGCGCGGACCTCTGAAAGATCTTTGCAGGGTCCCCAGTTGATGATTTTAGCGACGCGCTTCTCGTCGGGAATGCGGCCGGTGGGCGTGCAAACATGGCCAACGACCGTGATATTTTCGGCGCAGAGGACACTCTTCAACCCTGAGAAAGTCCCTCCGCAATATTTCATGCGTTGGACAATACGGTCTAACTGGCTTGCGTTGAAGGGCACGTGTGGTGTAAGGAGGATGCAGCGCGTCGCCAGCGCGGCCAGCGACGGCTCTGGATGGTATTCGACCGTGGACCGTGAAGAATACATCTGAGTAGTTACGAAATGGCTACATGTATGGATTGTGCTAGGGAGAGGACGGCGGGCGAGAGAACTTAACACTAGCGTGCAGTGAAATGTCAGGAACAAAAGAGAGCTATAAATAAGTAAAGATAAAGACGGACCTGGCGAGCAGTGAAAGGCGAGGAAGAGAGGAGCTGCGAATATCCTGTTACTCCCTCGACCTTTATACTCGCTCGGTGTCCCGGATGCCACTCGCGCCACACGGGGCGGTACGCTACTTGCGCCGTGGTGCGCACAAGCAGGAATTACGGCCCCACTGCACATGCAGACAGGGCGATCCACTCGCGCGGAGCGTTACGCTGCGTGTACCGTGGAGAGCACAGCAGGAAGTACGGCAGCCCCCCCATAAAGCTCAAGGCGCTTCACCCCAGCATGGGAAGGGTGCGAATATCCTCGCGACAACCAACATAGCGCGCCCGTTAGACTTGAGTAAATAATATTTAAACCCGACTAACTGGCTTGCGTTGAAGGGCACGTGTGGTGTAAGGAGGATGCAGCGCGTCGCCAGCGCGGCCAGCGACGGCTCTGGATGGTATTCGACCGTGGACCGCTATTAGGCTATTGATTTTATTTTTTATTTTTTATTAAGGAACGGTGGATGAGAAGCGGTGGAATACGAAGGAAGGGTATGTATCTCGAGGATGGATCTGTTCAGGGACGTGCGACGGCGCGTCGAAAGCGGGCCGTCCGTAGATCATGCTCTGGAGCAGGACAGGGTTCTTGCGAATGTAGATTTGGAACGTGTTGGACGCCCACCGGCCTGTAGCCTGAGACGTGGGGCTGGGCACCCAATTCCGCCAGACGAGTTGCGCCGCCAGCACGCATGGATTGCCCTGCTACTGAGTTTGGGAAAAACTTGTGGAGCCGGGAGATGAACCACGATCTCGTGGGGACAGTGCCATTGGCACGCAGCCAAAGCTGAGGGTGGTACGGGAAAAGTTTGTCACGGGACTTCAGATAATCGCAAAAAAGCTTGTATGGGTCTGTGGGTCCAGAAAGCTTCTGGATCAGGAGTGCGTTGCCCTCGAAAAAAGCGTCAGCCTTATGGCCGGGTAATAAATACCCGTACCCCGTCTCGTACCAAGAGACTGATGCCCGTTGCGAGACTTTGCGCAGATTGCGGAGGCTGACTCTGTCCGGGTATGTGAGCTCGCCTAGGCGCAGCAGCGCATAAAACCCGGTTAGAAGCTGGCTCGTGAACAGAAAATCATCGTGGGTGGCCACATCATGAGCTACTCGGTCTAGGAGCCAGCGGACGACAATGGCTAGATCGTGGACGGAGAGAGGATGCTTACGTTTTGTGGCAGTGCCACGCATGCGCTTACATCCCGCTAACGTCTTTGAGACCAGACGTGAATTCCTGTTTTTCCGAACTTCGGGGAAGTGATCCTCGAGCTGGTTACAAATGCCGGAGAGGTAGGAATCGACAGAGTCTGGCTTGATATGGTGGCTCATGTAAACGGTGAAGAAACTCAAAGTTTCGGGGGTGGGTTCGATGGGAAAATTGTGCATTTTGCAAAAGGTGATGTAAGAATTCAGTGCAGAAGTGTATGTGGATGAGGTGGACGAGTCTATGGAAAAACCCAACGCGATCGACCGCTCGTGAATTAAGCGGTCGAGAGTCCATGGCTGCCTCATCGGCTGCCTGGACGACGGCGACAGGTCAATCATTTTTCCACTGCCCCCAGCGTAGCTCGAGGGGGTGAAAAACGGATTGCTGGCAGTGCTTTTGAACCGTCAATCAAAAGGTCGGGATGGTGAGATATCGCGACATCGTTCATCCAGCGAGAAAGAGCATCGGCTACGACATTCTTTTTGCCGGGCAGAAGCAGGACACGCAACTTGAAGTTGTTGCTGATCAGGACATCAACGGCGGATTTCAAGATTTCGTTGTAGAGTGGCCTCGCGCGCAAGGAGTTGAAAATGTCGTATGTGTTGCTGCTATCTGTCCAGAGGGTGATTTTGCGCACGCTGGTCCTACCATTGGCGCGTACAAGGTCCGCAATCTGATGGAGGCACCAGCAGACACAGAAAGCCTCGTAAAAAATGCGGTCCTTGGGTGCGTTTTGGGGGGGCTTAGACTGGTAGCCTAGGCCCGCTGCTGGGAAGTAGAAGCCGAGGCCCTTCAGCGAGGCGTCACAGAACGCGACGATGTCAGCGTCTGCCGGTTCCCAGTCTACTGCCTCTAGAAGATGTACGCCGGTGGAGTTGGTGACATGGCGCGAAAACCAAGCGAGGTCATTGATAACGCCGGAGCTGACGGAAATCCCTGCGTTGGCGTTCGTCTTCCCCTCCATCTTCTCGTAGACATGTGACAGAGCTGGTTTGAGGAGAGGATAGACGTTCAGGCTCCAGTTAATCCAACCAGCAAGGCGCTGAAATGACCTTAGTGGAAGACGACGAGCTCCACGACGCGGAACACTGCAGAATTCTTGCACGCCAGCTAATAGCTCAACGCGCTTGGATCCTGGCATGGTGAAGGTCATCGCGTTCGGGTCCACCTCGAAACCGATGACTGTAAGGACATGGCCCCAGACTTGCTTGGGCTGTTCGTGGTTCAGCCCAATTTCATCCCAAAGGCATAGGGTTTTGACTTGCGCAGCCGGGAAGAAATCTTCGTACGGCTCGTAAAAGTCGATGTCGTCCGCAAGCTCAACAGCAAAAGTATCGTCTATGTAGACGTTGCTCTCGATGCCCCTGTTGATCGCAATCCACGCTACGAGGCCCATAAAAGAGGTCCAGATCCGAGCGGCGCCGCGATTCCCAAAATTGTTGCAACGATCCACATGCCGCTGACCATCTATGGTGATAATCTGCTTAATCTGCCACAGGATGTGCATGGGAAGACGACGGTAGGCCTGGGAGACGTCGGATTTCCATACAACAAGTTGCGTATCTGGACCATGGATGCGTCGCAAGGAGAGGATGCGGTCACCGAGGTTTTTGAGAGTGTCTATCGGAGAACCGACGATAGCTTCACGCGGGATCATGGAGTTTAGGCTGAAGTCACCGAACTTGTGGTTAACGACGAGGCGCAGTTTCTCTGAATTTGGTTTGGGGACGGCGTGGATTGGTTCACTGTACATGCCAGGGAGGAGTTCAGGCCCGAATGCCGGGGAGAATCTTCCCAGTGCTATCTCCGCATCACGCTGATCGCGCACGAACTGCCTTTCTTTCTCAGTTTTCAAAGGGCAGTCCGATTGTATCTGGATAAAACCCCGGATGAGTGTCGGCCCAGGGCCAGAAACCCTCACGGAGGCCGTCCACAACGGAGCGGACAAAAGGTTGGTTGGGGTGACGTGTGAGTAGAGATTGGAAGACATCGATGTTTATTGGAGTAACAAGTTTGAACAGATGTTTGTTCTCCGTCAGCGTCCTCATGACGGTTGGGGTATACTCAGAAAGAGGAGGCCGGGGCAAAGGTGGGTCAAATTCAGTCGTTCTCGCAGTTGGACTGTGACTAGTGTCGAAGCCAGTCCAAATAAATTCCCTGAGGTATCTCGGCCGCTTAGCTCTTGGCTCAAGGGGCTCTGAATCACTCGGGAACAGCGGCTGGACGGTCGCACCTGGTGACAGGGTGGTTGCGCCTGCAACGCGAGCAGATGTGGATGTACCGGCAGGTGGATTTATTGGAGGGGCAGCGCTCTTCGTTGAAACGCTTGCAAAGCTCATTAACCTTCTTTTGTCCGTCCTTTCCGCCACCGCCGTTGTTCCCGGCTCCTCTCCCGGAAGAATCTTTCGCTTTTGGCTTTGACTCGAGGTAAGCAGCTCCGTTGTCATTGAGGAAGGAGCGCTCCCAATGACTGAACTGCCGGCAGTCACTGAGCTCGAGGTCTCGACGGCCTGCTGCCTCGTTGCGGAGCTTCCGGTCGAGGAGAATGATGCGCTCGTGGACGTGCTCAGCTGAGCTGGTGAAAAGGTCCATGACGTACTGTCGGTATGTTTCGAGCTCACGTCTGCGGTGGGGAAAACGAAGATAATCGCCTCAGCAGCTCTGGTCCATGCGGTGATCCAGTCTGACTGGGTGTTGACTGTTTTGGTGGGTGTAGAAGATCCGAAAAGGAGTTGGACACCGTCCCCGATGGATTCAGCGCGCTGTCTCTCGTGGGAGACGGAGAACTGGCTGGTAATGACTTTATTGAGGTCGACAGCCTGTCCTTTAACGATAGCAAGCCATTCGGATTCGGGGAAAGCAATGTGCCGTGTGGAGTTGAGGATGGTTCCAAGCACGTATTTGGATCTTTTGAGTACTCGGCAAGTTGACTGCGGGTTTTGGCGAGTTCAGGCGAGAGAGTAGGCTCAACGAGGAAGTCCTCGACGATCCATGGGAGAAGTGCGTCGTTGACCCTGCGCCTCTTGGCTCCGGACTCATCATACGGAGAAAAAGAGCGGGAGCGATTTCTGTCTCCTCTGTGCGGGGAACGAGAGGGGGTGCGACCTCTGTTTCCCCTTCCCTCATCCTGAACAACAGCGCCGGAGCCTGCCTCATTTCCGCCTCCATTAGGGGACCTGAAACGGGGGCGATCTCCACTGGTGCCCGCTCCTCCACTGCCAGTACCGCACTTTGCTGCTTCCGCGAGCTCTTTCTCAGTCTGGTCCAAGATTTCGAAGTAGGACTGGGCTGCTTGCTCCCCGCTACCCCCTTCAACGAAGGCAGAGGGTAGAGTCTGCATAATCTTTGTGCAAGCGACAACCTTGGTGATTTTCCCATCCCGGAAGTCCTGGACGAGGTCTGTACATTTCTTGATGACTTCGGGCTGTCCGACGGCTCCGGTGGGAACAGGCGTTGGATTGAGTTGGTCGGCATCTGTTGACATAGGAGTGATAGTGACTATGGATGGAAGATACGGAGGGCGAGCGAAGTATATTCGGATACGAGAGAACTTAACACTAGCGTGCAGTGAAATGTCAGGAACAAAAGAGAGCTATAAATAAGTAAAGATAACACTGGCGAGCAGTGAAAGGCGAGGAAGAGAGGAGCTGCGAATATCCTGTTACTCCCTCGACCTTTATACTCGCTCGGTGTCCCGGATGCCACTCGCGCCACACGGGGCGGTACGCTACTTGCGCCGTGGTGCGCACAAGCAGGAATTACGGCCCCACTGCACATGCAGACAGGGCGATCCACTCGCGCGGAGCGACGTGGTGTACCGTGAGAGGAGAGCAGCAGGAAGTACGGCAGCCCCCCCATAAAGCTCAAGGCGCTTCACCCCAGCATGGGAAGGGTGCGAATATCCTCGCGACAACCAACATAGCGCGCCCGTTAGACTTGAGTAAATAATATTTAAACCCGATGAGGTTGTTGAAGTGTTCCCAAACGAACCGGCGGATGCCGGATTCTCGGCGATGGTTTCGTAGGAGCCATCCTCAAGCTGATAGCGCGAGGCGGGTCCACGAGCGGGGACATCATCGATATATGGAATGGTGAACTCGGGGATTTCGGGCTGAAGGATAAATGTAACGTCGTCGTGGAAGATCGGGACCGAATTGGTCTAACCCATGGGAAGTGTGACGAGACGGAGTGCGCCGTAAGGCGTTTGGAAAGTGGTGTAATCGCGGGAAGAAGGGGCGAGGAGACGCTCGTCGTAGCCAACATATAGATCAAGCATGGCACCGCACGCCCTGCCTGCAAAATGTTCCGCAATTTGATCGGTGAAAGGAGTGACTCCGGAATGTTGAATTGTCACGCGTTTAGTGGTTCGAGGGCGTGAACCAAACGCAAACTGGTGCCGTCCTTTTTGACAACGCAAAACCAAACGGGAGCGATAGGACGAACGAATTCGAGGGCTCGTACACACCGGCTGCGATCTTGGTGCGTATGACTTTGCACACCTCGTCGTAGATGCCAGGTGGAATGGGGATGTTTCGTTGTACCCAAGGGTGTGCGGCATGACGGGAATGTCAACGGGTGGGAAGAAGTCGGTGCGAAAGCGACCGCGTTCGGAATCTTGCCAAGCAAAAGCTTCATTCTGCAAGCACATAAAATGGTGCATGAGCCGCCGTTCTTCTGGCCAAAGAAATTCACCCGGATGCGCAGCGTCCATGAGGTCACGTCGCTCGTACGTATAACGACCAGTAGGCTCGAAGGGAGGGGGATTTGGAACGAGGTGGGGTATCTCCGCGAGAGGTCGCCGTAAATATGGCGCTCGATGCGGAATTTGTCGGGTAAAGTTCCGAGGACTGGGCGAATTTTCTGGGCAACAGGTTTATACTTCTTTTTAGCGTAAACCTCTGCGAGCGGAGGAAGCGAATATTAGTGGGAGAGGACGAGATGCTGAGACGGGATCGGAATTGAGAGGGGATGAGGAAGTAGAGAATATAGGAATTAAATCATCACCACGAGTTGAATCGCGGGATAGAGCGAAAGCCGGTTGAACGATGGATGGTATGAGCGAAATTAACGGTGTTGGCGCTGGGGCCAAGATTAGTGCATGCCGATAAGTATAAATGCTGGATATGCGCGGGGGTGTCCGATGCGAGTGCCGAAGTAGATTCAATAATGAGTTGCCGGAGTTGTTGGGATCAGAAACAATGATAAGGGCAAGCTCTCCTTGATCATCGATCAATTCCTCGAGTTCGAAAAACCCTGCGTACGCTGTCGAAGGCCACGAGGACGGTGGGGACGGTGGCTATTTCCAGTGTGTTCGGATCACAATTGTGATGGTCTGGTCTTCGTTCGCAAAATTACGGACAATACTCTGGGTCAAGATATCGAAAGGGCGACCCAGGAGCACGTCGTACGCGGGATTTCGAAGGATATGGACTGGAGGTAAGAGTGTGATGTCGGAGATGCGGAATGGGACGTTACGGGCGAGGACCAAGCGACGAATTAATTGAACCATTGGCGATTGCATGCGCAGGACAACGGGGGTCGTACGAGAGGGCGAGCTCGTGGCAAACAGCCTCGGACATCGCAATAATTTGAGAGCCGCCATCAACGATGCACTCAACCTGCTGTTGATTGTCGATAACAGGGAGGATCGAACGAATGGCAGAGGACTCCATCGAAACGACGAGGTCATCCGGAATACTGCCAGAGTCGTAATAAACCGCATAGGGGTCCGGACAACCAAACCACCTTCCGGTAAATTTGCGTGGGCAGAATTGGTGTAGGAGGCAGGGAAAGAGTCGAATATAGCGGTTCTGCTGCGCGTCTTTTGCACGCTGTTCCTCGAGCGATAATACTCGAGTTCAGATCATCCGAAAATGGGAGAGGGGGCGCAATATCATGTAGGAACTGCGGCGCTGGGAATGGTGCAAACCGGATTTTTGTTGTTTTGGCGGTGCTCGACGCGATGTAGTGGCTTCCCGCATGTGGGAGCGCACTTCGGGGGCGATGGAAAGTAGCTCGTGGTGTAATGGTTACCGGAGCATCTAGCGTCGATTTAAAACTTCTGCTGCGTCCTTCTCGCTGTAAATCGGTGCATTGGTGCGATATGCAGGTGTATTTCGGATGTTCAGCAGGGAGACCGAGGTTTCGGTCTTCGGGGGCGCATATGCGCCATCACGAGTCGCGTCGCGGAAGGGGTGCTGAGGCGCTTTACCAGCAGCCTGAAGCGGTGGATCGGTAGGGACAGGAGCTGCGGCGGGAAGGGGTGGATTGGATGCAGGAGGAGGAATAGTGCGGTCGGGCTCCTCGTCCGCCTTGCGCTGAAGCGCGCGCTTGGCCTGGGCACGAGTCTGGAGTGCATTCATTTCGTGTTGCAACATCTGCATACGCTGCTCGTCGGAGAGGGTAAACGTGCGAACCGTGGAAGAGGAGGAAGGGGTGGAGTGAAGGTTAGGTGCAACCTCAACCAGCAACTGCGCAGCTGCCAGCTGCCCAGGGTTGAGTTCGTGCCATTTCTCGACACGAGCACGCAGATCTTTGCCAGGAATCGTGCGCGGAACAAATGCGCCGGACGGAAGAACGACACGGCCATCTTGATTGCGGCGACATCTTCCAGCCTGCATGTCCTCCAAAACTTAGCACAATCGTTAATGAAATGCGTGAGATCACTGCAATATGTACAGCCATCAGGACGCTTCTTTGGAGGGGCTGCACCGCTGCTGGAGTCGTTCGAGGATTTCTGCCCTGCAAAAGCCTTCATGAACTCGGTCATGGTGCCAACCAGAGCTGCAATGCTGGGGTCGGGTTTAATTTCGATGGTCGTGGGTGGAGGTAGGGGCGAGAACGGGAGCAGGAGTGGGTCGATCAAGAATGAACGTGCCCCTCCGGCAAGAGCGAACTCAGCTGCCTCATAGAGGTCAGCGAGGGGGTACGGGTCGGCGGGGTGAACGTCGGGACGTTTAATCTGGAGGCGCAGCTTAACTTCCCGTGCGAAGGAAGCTGGCTGCATTGCCCGAAGAAAGGTACGGCTCTGTTCATCGTCAGAGAGACGCCGTTTATTTATGAGATAGGTGGTGATACGCAAGAATTGCCGATAGAAAGTTTTCAGATCCTCGAGGGAGAGGATTCCGACGCGGGAATATTCGCCAACGAGCGTGTCCAAGTCGCTGAGCTGAGCTCGAAGCGGCGGTTCTCGTCGTTCCCTGAATAAAGCTTCAATACATCTGCTTTAAAATCGGCGTACGATCTCGTAGCATCGGTGAAGCTTTTCAAAGCCTCCCAGATTTCCTGGTCCTCGACCGATAGGAAGCGGGTGGCGTGGTTCTTCTTTTCGGTGTCGTCCGTCACGGATGAGCGAGAAAGAAGGAACTCTAGGTCCCCGAAATAGCGGCGCAGCTCGTGCGGCTTATGCGAGTCGAATTGGGGCGCATTTCGATCGCCTCGAGCGGGCATGGAAGGGGCGGGAGTAGACATCGAGAGCTGGTGTATAGGTGACGAAGATAAAATAGGTGAAGGGGGTTGGTAAATAGCCAAGCCAAAGTCGGTGAGTTAGGCGAGTGAGGCGAGAGATTGTTGTGGTGAGCGAGACTGGCGGGTACAACCTCAAAAAGGTCGTCGTCGGACGGAGGGGTGTAGTGTGAGGTGTCGAGAGGTCCGAAGGGTTTTGAAAGGCGGAGATGAACTCGAGTCGGAGGTTGCGGCGTTGGGCGAGTTGGGAATTAAGCCGCGGGTTGCGAGAGGAACCGGAAGCAATAGTTGAAACCCTCGCGGTGGGCTCCAAAATGACACGCCTGCCGACCGTCCAAGCGCGAGCTAAAACTCAACAGGTGAGCTCTCTGAAGGAAGGAAGGAGGAGTAAAATATGCAAGTGTTTCAACTTGCTAAGGAACCGTAAAAGGGCACCCGGCGGCTGACTGGGACAAGTGCGTAGGTGAATAAACTGAGGTGAAGCGTGGGCGGAGTTCGGGAGCGAGCGAAGCGAGCGAGAGCGAGAGCGGAGGCGAGAGCGCGAGTGCGAGCGACTTATTAAACTGCACGAAGTGGGGCAAGGTAAAAGTGATTTTATTGAGAAATAAAGCGAAGTCTTTTATACACAAGAGATGAGTGAATGGAGTAAGATGAATCGAAATGAGACTCAGCAGGGACAAGGAGCTGAGGGAATGTAACGATAAATTGAGAGTCAGGGAAGAGGGCAAGTGGTTAAAAAAACAGGGAAGAGGTTGAGTCGGAAAACAGGGTAGAGAGGAAAGTAGAAATCTAGGGCGGCAGGAATTGGATGCAGTCACGAAAAGATACATATCAAGATTTTTGGGTATATGAACGCCAAGGGGAACAGCGAGGGAGAATAGTAAATTTGGATTCGGTGGCGCAGTGCAGCCGGCAGATTGATATGTCAGGGAAGTTGGCAGAGTGGATACAGCCGCCGAGATATATCTGTTCCGGGAAGATGGTGTCTAGAGATGGTGTGAATTGTCGGGGTTGGAGCAGCGTGGATTTGTGGAGTACAGGGCGAGAGAGAAGACCAAGAGGATGGTGGAGGTAAACTGAGTAAGCGTGTGTAACTTTGTCGGATCAACAATACGAATGATTGACGTTGATTGACAGAGATCTGCAGTTCACACGGCAAGCGCGCTACCATGCGCGTCAGCGGTGAGGGTCAGCGTGCGGGGTGAATTCGGAGGGATCGTCGTAGGGTTCAAGGAGGGAAGAGTCGATCGAGAGTGTGGTGAGGGCAGAAAGGTAGCGGATGGAGGAGGAAGCGAGGAAGGAGAAGGATGGAGGGTGTGATCAGGGAATAAAGGCTCCACCGTCGTCATCCTCGTGCTCCTCGTCCGCAACGCATCGTATTGGAAAAAACCTACCCGGTGAATGAACCTGATTCTGATTCTACTTCTTCTACTGTTCCTTCTTCAGATTCGTCGCTGCCTGGCGTTCTTGCCACCAATCCGCCACCCACGACTTCTACCGCCATCCCTCCTGCGACTCGTCGCCCCAACGCCTCCACCACTCCGCCAAAACCTTCGCTCCAACTCGTTCCACCCACGGTCACAACCACGCACTCTGGACGTGTCTCACGTCCACCCGAACGTCTCGATCCTGTCCACGTTCCCAACCTCGCCACCCTCCAAAAAATTCCGCGCTTGTCGTTCCTCCAGCGCTAGAAGGGGGATAATGTAGCGGCGCTGTCCCTGATCGCTGTCGTAACCCTCCAGTTCGGTTTTCGCCTTCCTGGAGGTATGTGAAACGACGGAGCTCAAGTGGATTTACCTCCAGGGGATTATTAGTGTATTTAATGTACAGCCTGTATTTTCCGTACCTTGTCTTTCCAACGCCCGTTTCGTGCCCCGCTCCCCGTGCTCTTCTCGCTCCTGATCTCGCTTAATTAACGGAGCATCCCGCACCGTTACATCCAAAGAACGAAACCCACGTTCCGGCGATCATCCGTCCGATATCCATGATGAAGGCTTGGAAAGTCGACGGCGAATTTGAAAGGCCAAAATTCATGATGAGAGTTTCGAACAAGCCGCGGGGTACGAAAGGCTGTCTTCCACTCATCGCCTTCCTTGATTTGGACGAGGTTGAAGGCGTTCTTGAGGTCGATGACCGAAAAAACCTTGCAGCCTTGCGTCCTGTCAAGAAGATCGTCAATAAGAGGTAAGGATAACGGTTCTTTTAGTAATTGAATTTAAACCGCGATAATCAACACAGAGTCGAAGGTCACCAGATTTTTTCCGGCGCGAAAAGGATCGGCGCAGCCGCGGGGGATGTCGAGCGTCGAATGAAGCCCTTCTTGAGGTTTTCATCGAGGTATTTAGCCAAGGCGTCGCGTTCTTCCTGAGAAAGTCGATACATCGGACCAAAGGAGGAGTTTTGCCATCTTCGATTTCAATCGAGAGGTCGTAAGGCCGGTGCGGAGGGAGAGCATCCACTTCGATGTCGGAAAAGACGGTCGAAGCCCAGGGCATATATTTAGCAGGGAGTGCGCGCAGCGCAGAAGGGTCGTGAGGTTCGTCGGGGAAGTCTGGGCCGAGATCCGGGTCGTGAGTCGAAGGTGTTGAGCCCATAGCAGAGAGTTTGTAGTAAGGAGAATCTGCGGGTGGAAACGAATCAGTGAATATTACAGTTCTTGGTTTGTTTACGAAAACGGTGGGGGTTCAAAACACGAATTTTGGGAGTGGGAGCAGGAACAGGGTGTGTGTGCGATCAAGGATAGAACGACCGAAGCCATTAAGTCCCGTCAACGCCGAGAGGAAAGAACCAGGAGCAGGGTTGGGAACAGGAGCAGGATCAGGGGAGGATGTGCACATCAGAGGAGTAGGCGCGCTGTCCGCGGACGAGCGCAAGGACGAGTCGTGGGCCAAACGCTCATCATCAAAAGGTGTATCTACGGTAGGTACAGGGGTGGAGGAAGGAACAGGAGAGGATTTCGGAGCAGGAGCAAAAGAGACAGAGCGACGGAAAAAGGAAGTAACTCGCCGTTAAGACCGAAGCCCAGGCCGACACAAGATGCCACGACCATCGTGTCCGAGTTCATATACTGTGAGTACACAGCCGCTCATCTGAACATTTATACACATTCCACAGGCCTAGACAATCTCCCCAATGAAGTCGCGTATCTACTTCAAGAAATCAAAGAGAAGGACTCGGAAATCAAAGTCCAGGTACTCTAGACTCGTAACCAGTCTGCCTACGCCATTCTAACAAGGGGGCTGGTTGCCGTAGGCAGACTGGTACTTCTCGGATGTGTCAATCGAGCTGGGGCGGAGTTTGAAATTAAGTTAGTGAGGCCGATGACGCAATGATGCAATGAGCTGCGGCAATTCCGGAGATCACGATCCGAAGTTGATCGCCACTAAAACTACCCTCAGGTTTTACGGTGTTCTGTCCCACAAATACAAAATGTGAGGAGGCAAAATTGGAGGGATACAATTTTCATTCATTTTCCCCGCTTCAACCAAAGAAATAAGCTTCAAAATTGAGCACAAAATGAGTAAGATTTTTAAAAGGTCACTTGAATTTCAAACTCCGCGACAGCCCTTTTGGCGGCTCCGAGAAGTACCAGCCTGCCTACGGCAACAAGCTTGCCTTGTTAGAACGCCGTAGGCAGGCTGGTTACGAGCCTAAAGGTACTCGTCGTCCTCAGTGTTATGCGTGCTAGCCTCAATCAAATAACGCTAGATCTACAAGCGGAAATCGACAGGGACTCATCGCGGTACATCCACCACTCATTAAATGTGTCCGATTCCGCGTCCTCTTCCACCAGCGTCTCGCCCTCTCCCGCCGTCCCGCGCGCCCCGTCCCCGAAATCCACGCTCATTCCCGGCAAAATATCCACCGCCTACGCCAAAATCGACAAGCTCTCCGCCGAAAAATGCGCCCTCGCCCAGCGCATCATCGAGCTCGTCTCCCGCACCCGCACCCGTCTTGACTCGGACCAAAGGTACGTGCTCTCCGGGCGAGCCCCTAGACCCGCCTTGCCGCCCGACCCCGACCGCAAGCGGCAGCAGCGCACGCCTCCCGCGCACGCCCTCGGCGGTGGGCTCCCCGATGCTGGAGGGCGAGGTCTACGTCGGCGCGTCGCGCAACCCCGCCTCGCAGATTCGCGAGAGCCTGCACACGGCCCTCGGTGCAAGCACGACCATGCCCGATATCCAGACGCAGCCCCCCTCCGCCACGCCTGTAGCCGCCTTCGCCCTGGTCCGTCGCAGAAGAGTACGTGCCGCACGCCGTCTGAAAAAACCGATGCTGACTGAGGCGGCTGGGAACAGAGCGCGGCATAACCGCGCCGGTGGTGGCCTTGATGCCGCCGCGCCGCTTCGCATCGCCCCTCACCACGTCCGTGGCCGCGAACTCGCATGGCAGCAGCTCGCACAAGCGCTCCCAGCTGTCACGGCAGATCCACATATATACCATATCTAAAAATTAGGTCAATCACAAGACTACTCCCAGGGTTACAGTGTTCCTGCCGAAACACAGGTTTTTTTGGTTGAAACCCATTATGTAATATGATCAAAAATACCGGTACTGGATTGACTGCAGACTTTCAATGCGATTCTAACACACCTGATCCCAAGACAATCCGACCAAAATTGAGGTCACAAGAGTGTTTTTGCCGAAAATCATCGAAAACAGAAAAAATCGGTCCCCGCCCTTTTTTATCTGTCAACTGCTATTCAACATTCAACCGTGTCTCCAGGAGTCGGGACGATATTAAATTGCTGGGCATCCCACCCACCCGCCGATGGCTCAAAAAGAGGATGTGCTGGACTACCTCTTTAGAACATCAAAAAATCGAGTGTTCATTGTCCCAGTGTTACCGTTACGAGTACCCTAAGTGTTCTGTTCAAAGGTCCCCGTTACACGTTACATGAACACTCGGTCGAAATGGTACAGTATATATTCTGAACGGTGACATGTTCACAGCGCCAGTTGCATTACCAACAAGCCGAAGTACCGGCCCACCATGCGGCACGGCAGCCTGCTCGGCTTTAAGGAGAAATTCCGGCTTCAAAACAGTCATTTCTATAAATTACAGCCATTGGCAGTACCGAAGGCGCGAACGAGAAAATTACCGTTTCAGGTAGATTTTGATCCCCGCGACCATTTGGCTCGTATCTCAATGAGTTTTCCACCGATTGGGATGAAATATAGCTAGATGATTTGGAGTAATCCTGTACTGAGGCAGGTATTTATCCCTATCCTGCGACATATCAATGTGGAAGGCCTGATTGTAATCGAAAGTTTGAGAAACCTGAGCATCTGCGTCAGCATACTAAAGACTTCCATTCGCCATCGAGACCCCTGCCAAAGCAAGTTAAGCAACAGGTCAATATGCCAACACCCGTTAGTATATTCTACTCAAAAACTCAATATGGCTGCTAATCTTCCGTGCAGTCATTGCCATATAAATGCGGAAGTCCTGGTTGTGATCGAAAGTTTGAGAAACCTGAGTATCTACATCAGCATACTAAAGACTTCCATTCGCCATCGAGACCCCTGCCAAAACAACAGACTTACAAGTGTGGCGTTGAAGGCTGCGAAGCCCCGAGCTTCTCGCAGCTTTCGTTGCTGCATGAGCATACTGCCAAGGCCCACCCGAAGCCCGGTAAAAATACCCCTTCTGGCTCGTGAGCTCTCTCTATCTCGTCACAAATCATAAACCTTGACTGTCCAAAGATCTACCTCGGCTTTCTCAACACAAGGACACCCAATTCCCATTACGAATACACGATCGACACAGGCACCAGTGTTAATGTCTCAACACGTTCCCCCACAGGAACCTCCCCCCTCCTATACCGCCAATGAGGCTATATGTGTCGCCATATGTCTATTCCCGCCAATGTAAGTTATCGTGTTTCAGATCTGGAAAAGTTATAATCATATTTCGTTTGGTAGCATCCACATCCACATCTTTAGCAGCACAGAATGCTGTCTCTAGCCCTGATTATGCTCCAGCGGCGGTGAGATGTTTGCTTAAGATTTAAGCAACAATTAACTCATGGAAACAAGTTCCCTACTCCACTTTCTCCGGAGGAAGTGCTGCAATGACTAACGGAACTGGAACTCCGACAGGTGCTGATTGATAAATCCACGTTGAAAGTTGGCATGGTTTGTGTGGTTTTTCCTGTTCCAATTGGTCAACGCCTGATCAAATACTTTGACTCCAGCATTTCGTAGAGCTTGCAGAGAAGGTTATTCTGTCATCTACGAACAATCAGAGAATCTGGTACTTGGTTACACATGCCTTTCTTTAGTCCCGACAGAGCCTAAAATTCAGTGCAGCTTTTGGAATCGTCTGCAGGAACGAGTCGAGTGGATGAGCAAGCACAATAATGTCTGTAGTCTTGCATATAGTGCTAAATTCCGCGCCGATGTCAGGATGGTATGAGATAACTTTTACACATCACTCTAACGTTCCCACTGATTCTTTTGGCCTGCAGTTGCTCCGTTCTGACGTGCCAGAAGCCGCCGTCGCCCAATGCGGCAGAGTCACACTGTGAATCATGATCTGTGCACCGCTGGTGGCCAGGCCGCAAGGCGGTAGGTATGCACGAGAAAGTTCGATCAGAATTAAACTTATTTCTGAGGGGACGGTTTTTGTTATTTCTACGCTGTTTTCACCTTCAACAACTTGAGCCGGGCACTTCTGCGCGGCACCACTTTGCCACCCGGATGAGCCTCTGAAGATGGAATAGTGGCCCGGGTGTCAGGATTGTCCTCATCTCTATGTGGCTCATCGTTATCCTCTTCACCTGAGACATCCTCTGAAGGATTAATATCGGTCTCTGATTCCTGGGGAGATTTCGAATCTTCCTGTTCATCTGATGGTCCAGGAAGCCTTGCCCTGGCGTCCTCCTCCTTTTCATCTGGGGAATTTGAGTGGCAGTTGAGCCCACAAAGTTTATAAATACCATTATCTTCGTCCTGGTCCTCCGAAGAATCACCATCGCGGTCTGATCCGTGTGGACTTTCCTCTTCATCCGATTCCCTACGGAGCTCTTCTGCGTCTTGCTCCTCCTCTTGATCTGGGGCATGTTAGTCGCAATTTAACCCACGAAGTTCATAAATACCATTCCCTTCGTCCTCATCCTCCGAAGAATCTCCATCGCTGTCTGATTCGTGCAGAGATTTTGAATTTTCGCCTACATTCCATTCTCCAGGGAGCTCTTCCCCGGGGCCCTCCTCCTCTTCCACTGGGGCATGTGAGCCGCAATTCAACCCATGAAGTTCATAAATGCTAATCCCTTCGTCCTCATCCTCTGAAGAATTAATATCGCTGTCTGATTCGTGGGGATTGTCCTCTTCATCTGATGGTCTGGAAGCCTTTTCCTCGCGTCCTCCTCCCTTTATCTTAGGCATGTTAGTCACAATTCAACCCGCCACATTCATGAATACCATTATCTTCGTCCTCGTGCTCCGAAAGATCACCATCGCGGTCTGATCCGTGGGGACTTTCTTCATCCGATTCCTCTGGGAGCTCTTCTCCGCCGTGCATCCTCTGCATCTGAGGCAGGTTACCCGTAATTCAACCCACGAAATTCATAAATACCATTCTCTTCGCTCTCGGAAGGATCACCATCACCCACCGATCCGTGGGTACGGGTCCATTCGTCCGATCCCCCGTCTTTCCGATCGCGCTTGTCCTCCCCAAAATCACCATCAGCCGGATTGTCCCTGACAGCAGCGATGCTATATCCTGGGAGTTTGACTCCGAATCTAATCCAGTAGACCTTGAGAGGCAGAGGGATGGTAACGAATCTCTGTTATCCAGAAGTGCTGTTTTCTGTTAGTCAAAATTCAACTCAGCAGGGGGCACAAATATGTACATGTTTCGGCCTCATTCCCAGAAGCATAGCTGACGCTCTTTGACTCCGGGGGTAATGGTAATAATTCCCCTCTTCATCCAGTTTCTCTCCTAGCCCTTCGTATTGTTCTCCTCCGCAAGGACCAAGTTCATTCACAAGCACAAAATGAAGTGTTTTTACTGTCTGATTCAGGTTCTCGGCCTGGTCTATCTTTTGAGGGTTCGAATTCCCTTCTCTCCAAACGCTCTTTCTAGAA
>JARKIC010001709.1:0-100858 GCA_029378375.1 Mycena olivaceomarginata
TAATAATACTAAAGTCTGAGTTTGACCTCCGAGGCCTGGATGAAATACACCGGCTGTGGTCAAAGCAGCCACAATGGCATTGATTCGCATACTGAATTGATTCAGCATATAATGGCTGAGCATGGGTTGGACCGAACTGACCTGATGTCGACACTCAGAATAAGCAATGTTCTGAGGCCTCGGTTATTGGCTTCGAAGCAGATTCAGAAACGACCTTGTTTCAGCTGCATGTTCCAAAATCTAGACCAAGTCGCTGGAGACCGTCCTGGTAGTTGCTCACCTCCCACAACTTGGAGGTTCCCATATCGACGTGGAGGCATATGTAGGTAAGTCAAGGCTGCACACTCTCTGAGTCAGTACCTGTCGCAAGCTCCTGACAATCGCCCAAAAAAAAAAAAAAAAAACAGCTGCCATTTGAGAGTAATGGAGCGGGGATTAGCGGCATCAGTAAGCGAGACGCCGTCCCGGTTTTTTATATGAGACCAGCAGCTCCCCCACTTCAATATACAACCGGAGGGCCAAGGTTCAAGAAGATGAATAAGCTAACAAATTCTTAGGACCCACGAAGGTAGAGAAATCCCGAAAGCCACGCAAAAATGGGAGGAAGAACTTGAACAAGTTGAAGCCCACGCCACCCAAGGACCATAAGGCGGCTAAAGAGGCAAAACAGCGGGTTCGTTTGCGCCACACAATCAATTTTATCACTAAATACCCATGTAGTTGAATTCCAAAACCTTCCCTGACAACCCTTACGCCACTCAATATCAATAGCAATTTCCAGCAAACTGCTCAGTTGAAAGCTCGGACATGGGGCCGACAATTGTGATATGTTTATTCTGCAGGATGTTGACGTAAACGTCCTCAAAGCAGCCCTACGTGCACCAGCTTTTAAAATACACATTTTTCGAAGTTAGCACGTTGAGGCAAGCGTAGCGGACCTTAACATTATTCGATTTTCTTTTTTGGTTCCTGACATCTCGCGTCTGTTTCAGGCAAGAGCATCTCGTCACGAGTTTACCGGTATCGCGCCCCAGACCTCTGGGCGCTTAAGCCTCGGATCTGGAAATTCGGGATACCTCCCTGGGTAACCTAACTCCCTAAAAATACTACAGCTCTTTGCTTCTTCAAATTTTGATGTTTCCACGAGATCAGCGATTACAGACTCGGTTTTCCACTAACGGCTTTCCACCGTTTGCTTTGAAAGTGGGACCATTCGATTCGTATTTCGATTCCGGAGGGCACTGTTGGGGCTGTGGGAATTGTCTTTTTCGGCCAATTTCTAGGCCTCCAAGCAGAACCGCGCTAGTATTCGAACGGCACATTCGAGTGGATATGTGATGAATTTGGTATCGGAGGTGAAGATATTTCGGTCTGAATTCGGTATCCAAACGTTTGCGCCCGGGTCGACTGCTGAGAGAAAAAGATTCGTCACGTTCGGTAAGGTGCCGCAAGTGATGTTGAAGCCTCGGCGGCGACATTTACGTTGCCGACTCCCGTGTTGGGAGCGAGCACATCATACAATGTTTCGTCTTGTGGTTACGCTCCTACTGATGTACGGCATATAGTATAGAGATCAAGTGGGATATAAACTCCCATCTGCTCAAAACGAGGTCAGTGCGTTGCTCGCTGACAGGGAATTGATGACGAGTTCTCAGCGACTTCCCGAGCGGCGTCCAATAGCCGAAGGATCAGACAGGCCTTGTGTTCTTTGAGGGATCCCATGGGTGTCCAAAAGCACGCCTGCCTGTATCCCGTCGGAGGCGACACGTGGGGACAAAAAATATGCTTCAAATGTCTCGTACCGCGAATAAATTTGGAAAAGGTGGAGAAAATATTCCGGTGCTTGATTTCCAGATTTATATGGCCCAAATACACGGTGCGACCAAAGGACTTGAGGGTCGGGCGCGTGTAAAGGCTTCTGCATGCGATTCAGTGCAAACCCACAAGTGGTCACGGTGGGCAACTTGCAGCATTGAGGCCGGCAACCGGGTGACCCTGGAAACGTTGAAAACGGACTCCCGGGATGCGAAAGGGGGTGGCAACGTGCGTTGGGTGCACGGCTACGTGTGGGGGAGCAGAAAATATGCGCACATTTGGGCAGGTGTGAATTTGTGCGCATCACTCGTTTGACCAATATAATTCAGCTGTTTACATCCCATGACCTCTGATCCAAAGTTTCAAGAGCTCACGATAAGTAATACTGACGCACCGCATTGACTATTGGTGTGACCTCTGGGCAGGGCGATCGCCCTGAGCCAATGAGTGATCTGGCAGGCCCGCGGACCTCGTAAATAAATTCGGGGGGGTAGAAAACCCTGGGAACACCTCCAGATCCAGCCAATGTAACTTAATAACTCTTACCAAGTTGCGGGCTGGAAGAAAACTCGGCAAATAAATGCCGTGCAGTGTAATCCCATGCACGGTGGGTGCAAACCAGCTCAAGCACAAAAAAGTGCGGTGAGCAGAGAAAGAACGAGGCCAGAACCCACATGGGAATTGTTGAATGGATTCGATCCTGCCGATAAATGAACTTGAGGATTTGAAGCATCTCAATCATGCGAAGCGAGAGGCTGTTGCGGCGCTCAGTGTCGGTTTCCTTGCTAGAAGAAAAGACCCGTTCACAGGGCACCGCAGATGCTTGCACAGGAAGCACATCGAGAGCGACGCAGAAGAGGTACGGGAAGCGAAATTCCCGACGCTGAGAACAGTCAAAATCAAAGTTCCGACATGAGAAGGATTGGCTTACCTCCCAGAAGCGAAGGAGATTGAAATCCAAGAACTCCGGGTTTGATTCCGTGACCAAAAGCTCGAGTTCTTCGAGCTCAGCTTGAAGTCGGGGAGCTACGCAAAAAGCTGGTACAACAAACTGGCATCCACGGAGAAGAAGGACACGTTCAAGAACCTCGTCACGGCGTTCCAGAAGCAGTGGCCGGAGAAGGAGATGGCGGAGAAAGAGAAGGGGGAGCTGCACGGGGAGCTCCTCAGCCTGGTGCTACGGCCCGAGGACGTGGGCGTACGCATCGAGGAGGACGGGATCCAAGAGTGGGGACACGTCCGCTGGGCCATCAAGGCCGCCGAGCTCGCCACCCGCGTTGGGGACAGCGGCGGCCTCATTCCGCAAGTCCTCAAGAACATCCCAGACTCCCTCCTGCTCCGCCTCGGGCCCAAGCGCGGGACGTGGCCGGAGCTAGTCCAGACGATGAAGGACGTCCCCTCCACGGATATTGCGTCCGTGCGGCGCATGGAGACCCGCCTCGCTGGGCTAGAAACTCTTATCACCAACGCTAACGCCACAATCGCGGCGCTGCAGCAGACACCGACCCGCGGCCTCACCGCTGCTTTCTCCGGTATGGCCGCATCGTCGCCCGCTCGCAACGACCCCGTCCGGCGCAACCTCTTCCCCGCGGCAGCAGCAAACCCCGCAGGCGCGACGCGTGCGTACCGCCCCGACGCAGAGCGCCTGCGGATGATTCTCGCAGCCCCGGTCGTTATCCACGCGCGCAATACGGCTGGGTTGGCGGCGTACACCCAGAAAATCGCTGCCTATACGCAGAAGCATGGCACTCGCAAACCCAGCGAGGAGCGCCCATACCCGCTGACGCCTGGCACAGTCGCGGTGGGGTCGGGCGAATGCCATAAGTGCGGCCTCATCGGCCACTTCAGCGCCGAGTGCACCACGGCCACCAATCTCCTCATCCCTGACATCGAGATGAGATGGCGCCAGATCGTCCAGTCGATCCGCACCCGCGCTGCGCGGGTTACACCAGCCGCCACCCCCGTTAACGTCATCGCGGATGCGGAGGATGCGCCTGAGCACGATGTATTCGGTACGGCCGAGTACGATCAGGGCGTGATAGAGGAGTACCTGCGCAGCCAGGGAAAAGCGGGGGGGCCGTCCGCTTGAGCGAGTGCAGGACGGCCCCAGAACACCAGATGGGCGGAGGAGCAGGGGTCCCCGAGTGCGAGGAGGAATCGCTCGGGGACACATTGCCAGAATCTCGCGCGCATACCCCAAGTCGTGGGGAGGGAGCTTTACTACCAACGGACGAAGTGGCAGTTATCTCAGATGCTCATTTGTACCATTACTTACCATCTCAAATACTTGATTTTTATAGTGTGGGATCGTGCGAGAGGAGGCGGAAAAGTGTGCCATTCATCCAAGATGTGGTACTAACATGGGGAAGAAGGAGGGAAGGCTACGCTGCGAGCAGTCTTCGACGATGGCGCGATGGCAAACGCCATCGACGAGGATGTGTATCGGGCGGCGAAAGGGAGGATTGGGGACCTTGCCCCGTCGGAGCGCGTGCTACGCATGGCAGACGGGCATTTGGTGGAGTCGAGGAGGATATGGCACGGCGACGTTACATTCGGCGGTGTGCGGAAGCGGGGCCAATTCGAGGTCTTCCCCAGTGGCGGTGCTTGGGTCGCGATATTCGGGAAGCCACTCCTCGAGACATTCGGAGCATGGCACGGTTACGAGGAGGACGTCATCGTGCTGCTCGATGGCGATCGGACGGTGCGAGTCCCAAACTCGCATCCAAGGAGCGTGCAGAAGAGCTGGAATGCGGACCCCGTCATGACAATGGCGGTAAGACCCGCAATGCGCGAGACCATCCCGGGAGGTAGTAGCGCACCTCCCGCGAGGCAAGCACCCTCTCCTACATCTGGCACGGCCATGGGACAAGTTGAACCAGCCCAAGATCACAGGGCAGATTTTGCGACCGCATCGGGGCAAGACAAACGGCGATCGAAGCAGATGGTGGAGGTCGGCTTCATCCAAGAGTAGCACAGAGCAAGAGGAGGCTATAGGGGGACAGGATATATCCCCGCGAGGCAAGTCCTGGCTGTTAAAAGTGTTCCGCTGGAGAGCGAGGATGAGCACATCGCAGAAATTGCCGCAAGCGCAGCGACGCACGAGGAAGACCAGTCCAGCGCACCAGTTGGGATCGCACCAGCATCAACGAAGTTGAAGCACGCACGCCTGGGCAGGAGAGAGCGCCAACGCGAGAGGAGAGCTACACAAGAGCAGAAAATGGGGGTCGATCAGGAAAGGACCCCCACGAGGCGAGTACACAACGCACCTCCTACCTTGGATATGTTCTCGGGTGACGCACGCGACACAGCGAAGGAGAAGCCAAAACCAAAAGTGAAACCCAGCGCGCAGCGGCGCAAAGCTATTGCGGAGAGGAGGGAGAAGCAGCAGCGAGCGAGCGAAGAGCTGGAAAGAGCGCAGGCAGTGGAGCAGAAGCAGAAGGCGGCGTCCGCCAGAGAGGTGTTGGCATCGCTGGTCGGCGAGCGGGGTGCTAATCGGCAGCGTTACACGAAGGAGGAACAACGGGCGTGGCGGAAGATGAAGGGATTAGGCAAAAGTGGGAGCGATCACGTGTCCCGTCGCGCGATAAACTCAGGGGGGTCATCATTTTCGAATACTTCGAGCTCCAGTGAGGTCCCATTGATCGATATCTTGATATCCAGCACTGTGAATCTGGTATAAGAATGACGTGTTTATGATGGAAACTCGGGGCGTACCGTCCAAAGCGTTCTCCTGTGTCGGTCGTGAACTCGCTGTTATTATCAAAGTAGTCGCTAGGACAGCAATAATTTTCAATAGTTTTGTCATTTCGAATCCTGTTATATACCCTGGGGGCTAGTCTGTAGTTAACCGCGCCACCGTGTACTGGGGTTTTTCATTCAAATCGACAGGGGGTGTGACGCGTGACCCGATTTACCTGTTCGACATTTCGACAGCAGCCGAATTTTCGCGTGACACCTCCAAAATTTCGACAGCTCCATGGAAAATTTACCTTTTTTCACCACTGGGGGCGGGGGGGGGGGGGGGGGGGGGGGGTGACATGCCTTAGAGCGTTCGACAAACCCCTCTGTGACGCGTGACCGCGACCGAAATTCGTCCTCGACAGGGGGGTGCGTGACGCGTGACTGTCGATTTGAATGAAAAACCCCAGTATAGGTGGCCTGCTTATTACAAATCATCGGAGCTTGAATTTATTTCCCACGGCCTTTTGGCCTGCGCCGCTACTACTCTCCTGCTTACTCTGGCCTCCCTCGCTCTGTGTCGGCCACCATGGCACCTAGGTATCGTTGGCGCGACCCCGAAGGACTCCGGACCACTCGCAAAATCGTCAAAGGGCAAATTCTACAGTGGAAGGACGGAATACGCACAATTCATTATGGAACCCCTAGAACGGTGTCGGAGGGAAGATTTTCCATCAGCTTCTTCCGTATCTGAATTCAAGCCGCAAGGCCATTGTACATTGTGGCACCATCGACGACGTTCTTCGCATCTTTCTCTACCTATGGAAGGTGCTTCCTCCGGGACCCCATCGACTCCGCCGATTGAAAATGTACCATTCACTACGATCCTACGAAAACGAGGAAATATTTCGGCTACTCGATGAAGATCCCGAATGTCAAGTGGTTATCACAACGATCGCGTTTGCAAACGGACTCAATGTAAAGGCGATACTCGCCAGCATTTCGCTCGGCATCCCGGACACAGTCGATCAGCTTTGCCAAGAGAAGGGACGCATTGGAAGGGACCCCGACACTGCCGCGTGGGGAGTGGTATTGTTTCAGCCGATTCATCTTGCTGCCGCTGAGAAACAAATTGCAGGTGCATTTATAATTCGAAATTCAACGCGAATGCAATTAATTTGTATTCCATAGGTCCCTCTGCAGCTACGTCGACGTCGACTGCACCCACTACGGCGGCAAAATCTAAGCGCCGTAAGAAACCTAAGCCGCTCGAACATTCAAAGGCCCTGCTTCTGCAGAAAAACCGTGCGGCACTCAATGTATCTACCAGAACCCTCCCCTCGAAACGACCACCCTGGACTGCATTATCACTGGACGTCTTCCCTGCTCCTTGTACACTGCCCACGAGAAGCACCCAGCTCAGTTTCTCCACACCACCGCATCCTCGCAACGTAAAGCTCCCTCTCTTCATTGTTTGGGTTTTGGGGGATAAAAGTCGCAACCCCCAGTTGCGACTTCTGTTTGGGTTCTGGGGGATAAAAGTCATCACAACCTGACAACTTGCAACCTCTGTTTGGGTTCTGGGGATAAAAGTCGCAAGCTGGCAAGTTGCGACTTCTGTTTGGGTTCTGGGGGATCAGATCTAGCCAGTCGGCGATGCTTGCCCCTGCTAATTAATCTCTGTTCTGGACCAAGAGACGCGAAGGCGACCCTTCGCGGGTATTGTCAATTTCATTGGCAAACCCTGATTCTCATAATTTTTGCCTCCCCCGTCACCTTCGCTCTGACCTTACTCATTTATCCATCTTCTCTAGCTCCTCCCGGCAGTCTGCATTTTCGAATTAGTACAGTACGCATGACTTAGAAGTTGAACCAAATATCACAATACTCCCACAGGCCTAAGTTTATAAAGAGGGTGATGAACCTGAGGGAAATTGGCAACCTCCTCAACCGAAGTGGGGGACTGCGACTTAGAAAGATTCTGAATCTTACTTCAGAGCAGAAGAGCCAGAATTGAGTATGTTGGGAGGGTCCAAAGGATTGCCCGCCAAAACAACGGATCACATCTGTATGTAGCTCACAGTGGCCGACGTAGAGCGTTATACTATTTTTTGTCGGGTAGCTGGCCACTTAAGCATTTATGTATGATTATCTCTTCCCGTAGTGACAATGTCACGGATGGAATTCCATCGCATTTGAATCAATAGTGGTCACATTTAACATCTTTGCCTATGCCCCACCTAAAATGAAATCGCACCAAGGATCGGACGGCTACTTTACTTTTTTGTTGGCCACAGCCCGACCCAATAGCATGAAATGGCCCTAGCACGGATGGAATCTCGGAAATCCATCACATTCGAATCAATAGCGGTCACATTTAACATCCGTATCCTGTTTTGCCTATGCTGCGCCCAAAATAAAGTCGCACCAAGGATTGGACGGCTACTTACTTTTTTTTTGGTCACAGCCCGAACCAATAGCGTGAAATGGCCCTAGCACGGATGGAATCTCGGAATTCCATCACATTCGAATCAATAGCGGTCACATTTAACATCCTTGCCGATGCCCCGCTTTAAATAAAATCGCACCAACGATTGAACGGCTATTTTACTTTTTTTTTGGCCACAGCCCGAACCAATAGCATGAAATGGCCCTAGCACGGATGGAATCTCGGAATTCCATCACATTCGAATCAATAGTGGTCACATTTAACATCCTTGCCTATGCCTCGCCTTAAATAAAATCGCACCAACGATTGGAGGGCTTCTTTGCTTTTGTTGGCCACAGCCTGAACCAGTAGCATTAAACAGCCCTCGCACGTATCAAATCTCGGAATTCCACCACATTCGAATCAATAGCAGTCACATTTAACATCCTTATCCTGTTTTGTCTATGCCCCGCCTTAAATAAAATCGCACCAACGATTGGACGGCTATTTTACTTTTTGTTGGCCACAGCCTGAACCAATAGCATGAAATGGCCGGAATTCCATCGCATTCGAATCAATAGTGGTCACATTTAATATCCTTGCCTATGCCCCGCCTTAAATAAAGTCGCACCAACGATTGGACGGCTACTTTACTTTTGTTGGCCACAACCTGAACCAGTAGCATTAAATAGCCCTCGCACGTATCGAATCTCGGAATTCCATACCATTCGAATCAATAGCGGTCACATTTAACATCCGTATCCTGTTTGCCTATGCCGCGTCTAAAATAAAATCGCACCAAGGATTGGACCGCTACTTTTATCCGTCACATGCAAATCCAAACTCATTGAATTTTAAAAGAGCACTGGATTTTCTAGGCTCAATTATTTCATACATTTACAATTCAGTACACTGTGTTGGGCTTCCATGCGCTAGGCTTTAGCATGCTCACCAACGCGATATCGTGAGTGCGGCCACCTATAGTTTTGCATGTGAAGAGGTCGTACAAACGGGCACACGTTAAATCAGCCGTGTTATTAGTATTGACCAAGGCATAATCGTGTCGTAAATTTCAGTGGAAGCTTGGATTGCAACGGAGGATGTCGCGCTCTTCGGTCCGGTCCTCCATCGACTGTTACGTGAGATAGAGACAGTTATCCCCAAGAAGCTCGATGTGTGTATACTACTAGATTCTACGCTCAGCACTGATGTTCCCCAGCATAAGATTGATGTCCATACTTTCCGCACGATGATGTCCCCCAACCTTGGCTTTTATGCCAAGAAGTCGGGGTCGGAGAGCCCAGCGGCATCATGAAGGTGCGTCACTGACTGTGCCCTCATTTTCTGACGCTGACTTGTCTCAGTCCTTGATCCTTGAGCATGGGGAGCTCTGGGCGTCACAAATGACGTCGTCGACGACAAGACTTTCGTGGGGCGCCACTAAAACTACCCTCAGGTTTTACGGTGTTCTGTCCTACAATACAAAATGTAAGGAGGCAAAATTGGAGGGATACAATTTTCATTCATTTTCCCCGCTTCAACCAGAAAATAAGCTTCAAAATTGAGCACAAAATGAGTAAGATTTTTAAAAGGTCACTTCAATTTCAAACTCCGCGACAGCCCTTTTGGCGGCTCTGAGAAGTACCAGCCTGCCTATGGCAACAAGCTCGCCTTGTTAGAACGCCGTGGGCAGGCTGGTTACGAGCCTAGGTTGCGGCGGTGGGCGGGACATGTTCCGCGGGAATGGTTGCGTCGTATGGGGATGGAGGGTAAATGAAAAGCTGTGTTTGTCAACTCAGACTGCGGTGATGGATAGGAGGAGAAGAGAGTCAACAGGATGGGGATAAGCTAAAAGGGGATGGAACAAAAAAAACCCAACGAAACCTCGTCGTTTCGTTATTGTAAAGAAACGGTAGATACCGGCGACAGAAACGTCCTTTCCCGGATAGTCGCGCGATGCCGGGATTCGGCTGTGTCTCGGCATTTGCCGGTGGGCTGTGCTCGGATCATCCGATCCGATGCTTAACATCATCTGCGTCCCACCATTTCCGCTCTCCCCACCGTTTAGAATGGCTCCTATGACACGAGCGCTTGCAGCGCTTGAAGCCGAGACCGCTGAAGTGAGTGATAAAGTCTACCATCTTAATCACGGTTGACTGTCGCTTTAGCTCGACGGCGCTGCGACATATGAGGAACGGACCAAGGTCGAAGCAGTCGCTCGTGGGACTACCGCTCTCGCGCCCTACACGCCACGCTCCCCGGCATCGTCATCACAAAAAGTGACCGGCCACCGTGTTCTTCTGAGACTCCCCCTTCCGTCCTGAAGACGGAAACCTGCACTGTCCCTGAGCCGGGAACGAGGACAGTGACGGAGGCCCCTGTCCCCGAGCCGGGAACGAGGACAGGCTTGCTCTGGCGCATTCATCGCCCGAAGTGGGAACGGCGACTTCCCCAGCAGTACGTCATCGACTCTGTCGAAGGCCAAAACTCCCTGCACATCCCGTTGGACTTACAGTCTGTCAAGACCGCCGCGCGGATGGTCAACTGTGGAGCGACCGGAGACTTCATCGACTCAGAGTACGTCATCTCTCGGAACCTTCCGGTCCGGCGTCTCTCGCAGCCCATCCCGGTTCTCAACGTGGACGGCAGCCCGAACCAAGTGGGCGGCATCACCGGCGTACTCGATATGGTGGTAGACTACAAAGGGCACGCCGAACGCATCCAGCTCACCGTCACTCGGCTCGGGAAGCAGCACATCATCCTCGGTTAAGTTTATCGTCATTTTTATCAACTTCATGTTCATTCTTATCCGCTCCGAACAGTGTTCATTATGGTTGCTCTCACACACAAGTTTCTTTTGCTCCGGCCCTTCGCTGCCGCCCTTGTCCAAGCCGCCAACGACTGGTCAGTCAAGTGCCAGGGTGAATGTTCATACGATACAAACGGAACCAAGGATCGCGCCTTCGCGTCCGTTTCTCTTGTGAGTCTGCACGACCCTACGTTCTGTTCCATACATCTAATTTACCCCCTACGTGTAGACTGCCGACAATTCGCAAATCCTCTCTGATATCACTGCCGCCGCGTCCTGGGGAACTCCTCGACTGCCCCACCGACTGGTCCTCCGGCTCTAAAGACGTTCGGCTGGTCTGCGTTGCTGATGACCCAGCCCAGGACTGCAACAATGTAACAGACGGTGGTCTCGAGCCGCTTCAATATCAGCGTCCACCCATGCTCTCGTCCGGCCTCGTCAAAGTGTTTGTCCACGCGCTCCACCCGTGTCTTATACGCAAACATCCGGGCTCACATCGTTGCTATTGACCCCATGGAACGATGCAAACGCACGCAGGTAGCGTTTCAAGCGCCGTGTGAGGTAAGTCTAATACATTGTCGCATCAATACCGGCAATGATTGGTAGAAAAACGATTCACTCCAGGGTGTCCCATGCGGCCAAGGAAATTCAGTGATGTAACGTACTCGCTTATAGCGTGCTTGAATCTTTGCTTCATGTGCTTGAGCACAAGCTCACTGGTAATTCATGTGCAAGTAAAATTTGCGGAAGATTGTGGAGGGTCAAAGCCATCGATGTTAATGGAATACCCTCTGAGCCCTGATATTCCATTGGCCAGAAGTGCCTCTACTTGCTCTTTCCGCGAAGACGGGAAGCCATTCTTCAATTTGTCCTGGATGATGTGAGCAGCATCTGGAGAGAATTCGGCAAGCTGCTGTGAAATAGTGGTACTAATTTTGCTGGATCGATTGTTTGGGGGATGTTACGAGAGATAAAGAACTGAGCTGCGACAGGTGTGCCCTTCTTGCGAAGATTGTCAACCAGAGTTGCAGGAGAGAGTTGATTTGCCGCTGCCTGCTATACCTGTGATCCAGAAGAGACGTTCCTTGGTTCCAGGCTGTAGTGATAGCCACTCCAAGATGTCTGTTTGGATTTCCACGCGAGTACCAGATGGCTGTCCGGGACGTCCGCAGCCACATATGAGTAGTGGCCGGGAAGCTCTAACTAGGGGATTGTTTCAAAAATAATGAATTTGTTTCAACTTTTGAAACATGCAACACTGAGATGGCCGTCCCGGACGCCCGTAGCTGCATAGAGGCCAGGAAGCTCTGGCTTGGGATTCAGCAATTATGAACATGTTTCCCCCTGACTAATGTGACACTGCTAACGGCTGTCCCGGACGCCCATAGCTACATCGAGGCCAGAAAGCTCTAACTAGGGGATTATTTCAAAAATAATGAACTTGTTTCAGATTTGAATAATGCAATATTGCAGATGGGCCGTCCGGGACGCCCGTAGCTACATCGAGGCCAGAAAGCTCTAACTAGGAAATTATTTCAAAAATAATGAACTTGTTCCAACTTTGAATAATGCAACACTGCAGATGGCTGTCCCGGACGCCCGAAGCTACATCGAGGCCAGGAACCTCTGGCTTGGGATTTAACAATTATGACCATATTTCCCCTTGACTGGTTTGGCGCCGCAGACGCCTGTCCCCGACGCCCGTAGCTGCATAGAGGCCACGAAGCCCAGCTGGGAGTGATCTCAGATGTCCCACACTTAGCTCATACCCACGTACTGCATGACTGCTAATATCAACCTCATTTTCTGGCCGGTTATTTTATTACATGCCCCTGGCCTCTCAGCACAAAAGTTTAAAAGGCAAGATTCAGATATAATATCGGACAAAATTTTCCATTTGTGTCTGCGAAAAAAATTGCCGCTCTCAGGACTCCAGTTGTTATCAATGGACGGCTACATCAGAAAGTGATCAAAACCTTTTTCTGCCTCATATGAGCAACATATCTGCAGACAGACCTTCTCAATTCCTCAAAATATGAGTGTCGGTCTCCAGGAAATTGCGAAATTCCAAGCATTCAGGCACCAGGGCTCTCGGAGGTGCTTAAAATGGCTCTAAATGGCCTGGATTTACATCCAAAGAAGTCGGTTTATTTTCCATGGATTGCATGTGCCTCTTGCATGACCAGGGTGAGAAGGAATTCCAGCACTGCATACACGACCCCGCGGTAACTAACAGACTCTATACAGTGAGGTACGAGCAAGATTGTATAAAGTGTCTGTCTACGAAAGACTATCCTGACCCATACCTGTCATAACCCATACTCTGCGGAAATTAATCCCCGCCGAAGCAAGTTGCACAATATTTTCCGTGTTTGGTCCTGCTTTCTCACAAATTTACATCTTCGAGCTGCAGAAGTGGAATGCCCACCAATTTTTGGCTAAATTAACTGTGAGAACACCAGGAGGGTTTTCCAGCATAAACTGCAGGGAAATTAACCCCCCGCCGAAGCAAGTTGCAAAATATTTTCCGTGTTTGACGCTGCTTTCTCACAAATTGGCATCTTCGAGCCGCAGGAGTGGAATGCCCCGCGATATTTTGGCCGAATCAACGGCGTGAAAACTGAGAGGGTTTTCAGCGTAAATTGCAGAGAAATTAACCCCCGCCGAAGCAAGTTGCACAATATTTTCCTGTTTGGCCTTCCTTTCTCATAATTTTTCACCTTGGAGCCGCAGCAGTGGAATACCCAGCGATTTCTTGGCGAATCAATGGCGTGAACACGAATCATTGCGGTTTCGATTTCATGATTCGATTTAACCGTAAGTCGTTCGCAAACGGAAACGAGTGGGTGTGGTCAAGGAAAGGCCGCTGCCACGCAGGCATCACCCGATATGACCAAAGCAGTGCTCGCATCGCGAGGGCACACTGAAAGGTTGCAACTACGATGCAGCGAGTTCGTGTCCACTGTCTGCAGGAAACAAGGTACGGGCAACCGTTAGTCTCTCGTAGACAGACACTCTATACATTGGGAAGCTCGTACCTCGCTGTATAGAGTCTGTTAGTTACCGCGGGGGGGTGCGCCGTTATTACGTGATCTCATGTAAGCCGCTTCTGTCCTTGGTTCGAAACCCGCCGCGCACAGTTTTTTCTTTTTAGATTCCCTCTCAATGCCCTCGGCAGATACTGGAGTATTACGACCAAAGGTTCACAGGGTGTCACCCGTCACCTCAAATGTTCATTGAACTTGGTGTTCATTCCTCGGCAATCACGAGAGAATTCCCATATATGGTAGCCCGGCAGATGCCGGGCCAAAATTTTTGACGTTTTTTCGCCTGTTTAGGCTCCAAAATAAGTCACCGTCACCTAGGTCAAAATTGTTCAGTTCACGACCACCTGTCACCCGTCACCTAAACCTTTAGTCGTAATACTACAGTAGAGGAGTCAAATAACATTTCAGTCGAGTCCACAGCGTCCCTCGGACCCTACCTGAACCCCTCATGTCTTCGGGGCGACTGTGAAAAATGTTATTTCGGACTTTGCCGAAGCTCCGACTCGGGCATTCTGAATTAGAAGTTCCACCACCTAACTCAAAATCTTAAGGAGACAGAAATGTAGCCAGAGCTGAAATAACCCACCTTGCACCAGAATGTGATGGAATAACGCGCGCTTCATGCAAGATTTTCGCGACTCGGATTCTGCTTACATCATTTTACGTAATAACGGTGCACTACAATCAGAACCCTCGCGGTAAACACAAGACTAGGGCACCGTCGGGTGTACATAAATCATAAAAGTATGTTCGAGAGAATTATTTAGTACGACGCATATTCGGAAAGGGCTACCAAAGGTCGGCATTTGCTATCGTGCGGAATGGGGCAGGGCTCTTTGTCACAATGATTGAAAGTTGTGTTGGTAAGAAAGTGCTAGCTGAATGGCATGTATGGGCGGCCATCATCAGTCCAGAAGCACCGGTCACGGGGAAGAAACTGCTCATATACGATTGCGACGGGGAAGACGTGGACTTTGGCCACTGTCGCTCCCTCTTTCTATACAGCGCGATTTTTGGAGACAGAAAAAGATGCCTTTCGTGGAATTGTGGCGTTCCAGCTACGATCCGGAAACCTTTGGCCAGAATCAGTGCATGAAGAACACCTGTGAATTTCTCATTCACACTGTCAGGTCACCTCCTCGTATTACTGTGGGACCAGATGGTGAGGTCATTGATGGGTTTCGTCGGGTTCTTTGCGTATGACTTGTGGTACATATTGTATTATTTCGATCAATTTGTCTCCGACCCTCGAATTTCGTCTTGAGCATTGGATGCAACATCTCTTCAAGATACTTCAAGACTCAAGTTATAGGCAAAGGGTCCAATTCAGCACAGGCGCGTGGGCGCATCAGAGCCATCGCGGGCTCTGGGATTGCTCGAGGCCGCCATCAGAACGTGATCCGGTATGGAGACGAAACCTCCCGCGGGCGATTGCGAGGTGATAGCCAGCGGAATTCTAAGCAAAACTGTCTCTTCAGAATTCCCATTTTGTGCCTGCATCGTTAAGCCTGGCGCGTTGAAGCTCTCCATAATTCTGGTGGCGGTGTTGCAAGGGCCGTATTCCCCCGAGTCAATAGCAGCGGGAATTCCCGTCGAGTCATACCGGCAATTTCCGTAACAGAGCACTTTCAGTGGATGAATAGAGGTTCATGGCCCCTGGTTCAACGACCCAAGCATTCCGGGCAATTTCCAGCAGACCAAACTGCTCAGAATAGTGCTGGGTATCATCTGGCAATTTGCCGTATCCAATTAGCTCTCCATATCAAGTCACGCATTTCTGACGGTGTGAAAATGGCGGTAGCACTGCCATCCCCAATATGGAGAGGTCCGTGGCCCCAACCGTTTGCCTTGAGAGTAGGCTCATTCGATTCGCACTGAAATTTCGCAGGGCATGGAATGTTAGGATTTTTTCTGGTCACCTCCAGATGATTTAGCGAGTCAGGTTTGAGTGTTTCTGGATGTCTGGGTGCAGAACATGTGCCACATTACCTGTAGTGCTCTAATTTTTTTATATGATGTACCTGGATGTATTCCGGAGGGCAGAAAGTACCGGGATAGTGAATGTGGCTTATACTTCAAATGTGGAGCTGGCAGTATTTGGCAATGAAAATTTGGCCGACCATATGGTATGTGAGCAACGATGAAGACAGTAGCATTGCGGAATACGACTCCGTATATGCAGTGAGGGATAGACGGTGTGTCAATAGTCGCCGGCAACGCCACGGGACAGCGCTGAAGTTGATGTCTTGCTACGAGGAGTGCCTCCAAGTGCGGCTGAGTAGCGTGTGCTACCTGCAGCAAGTCTTGGCTCGTAAGACCACTCGGCTCATTTCTGGCTTCTTCAAGTTGAATGCCAATCGCGAGCGCAGGGCACGAGAAACACAAGGGCGCAATGCGTGGTCTCCGAATCATGGTCTCAGTGGTAGGTTGCCACTCCGGTACCAAAGCAAACCCGATGTCTAAAGTGGATACGGAACAGCATGGTTCAGGGAAGCGTACTTCCGGATGTCTGTGGAGCATAAGCACTAGATATTGCAGGCAAAGAAGATATCGAACAATTTCAACTGACAGCCGTAATTTCCCCCCAGCAAAGAAGCCAGAAAGTAGAACGCCCGAGTGGGGGTCGTCGTCGCAGAGTAACAAGTCTACCATCGCCGAAATGACACTGGAGTCGGAGTCTCCTGGCGGATTGCGCACTGGAAATCGAGGCCCGATATGATCCCACGACCAATTGGTAAAGTCAACCGCGGGAATCAAGCGTAGTAGGGAAGACATGGGCTGCAAGATGGCCGAAACCAGGGACAGGGAGACCATTGCTCCAGATTCACTCGTCGCCAGGGCCTCTCGGGGTCTGGCCCTGGCGGTAAGATGAGATGCTGAGACGCGGACTGTGACGAATATCACGGGTAAAAGTCAAGTTCACATACCGCCCCATTCCTCGGGAAATTCTAATCCATCTCGCGGCCGCAAAATCTCTTCATGTCTTCGATATACGCAAGGATACCAAGGGAGATATGCGGTGAATCTGTGCCATTCGCCGAACGTCCACGGTGCTTGGGAGGCCGGGAGTATACAGTGTGCGCTCGAGAGGAGATTCAATATATCCTGTTCGTGAGCTGTTGTGGGGCACGCTCCAGCGATGCCACTCTATCACTTCGTAAATGACTCTCAATTGAAGTTATGCGCCCGAGCTGTCCGGTGGTACACCCCGTCTAGGTATATATTCCTCCAGTGCCAGTGTATCTTTATTTTGGTTCTACTTCTACTCAGATATTTCAAACACACCTCGGTTGTCCCGAAGATCGAGTTCACCCACAAACACGTCGGAGGTGGCCAACATTCCCGATTTTCTGTGGCTGAAGTCGTGCCTTACCACACCGGTGAAGCTAAAGCATGGACGACCGAAAACTGTCAGGTGCTCTACATTCGTTATGAAATGGCTTAACAGGGCCTAGACACGCTTATTCGCTCCAGTCCCCGACTTTTTCTGGGTTAAATTTCCTGGGAGAATTGGAGAGGATTCTCTGGGTGCTCTCACAGTATTCAAGCTCTTCACACAATTTGTGGAATATGTGGAACGGACGGGAGTTTACGCTTATCCGCAGCAGCCCCGACGTTTTCTGGGTTAAATTTACTGAAAGTCATGGAGAGGACTCCTCGGATTCTCCTGGGGAAGGGACGGGATATTTATATTTCTATTCGCGCCGCCGGAGTAACTCTTAGCTTCAATTTTTCAATCATCATGATGAATTGAACGGTAGCTACTTTTACTTTTTCCCCTGGCCCACTGGCAGGGTAAGATCTTTTTGTGGGTAAATGGCTTGCAAGTTTGTCGGAAATTTTTTATGAAATGATCCAAAAAATATCAGGACTCCGCAAAATGTGCAACAATGACCGCAGTTTTGGAAGAATTCTTATAAAAGTTCACGAAAATTCCCAGAGTTTTTGAAATTTCGGATGCCACAAAAAATTTTATCAAATAATTTCACAAAATTCCTGGGGAGGTTTTCCCTGTCTTTACAGCTAATAACAGTAGCCGTTCACTTCTTCTTGCCATTTCTCGCCCTCTGAAGCAATTTCGGGCTTTTTTGAAGGTATCAGAGTGATTTTTGTCATGGGCTCGCGGCTTCAAATCAGCCAAAACGGATCACGGCAAGTTCGGCCGTTTCAGCGCGCTTCGAATGATCACCCGGATCCAGCACCCTTATGCAAGCCACAGCCACCGCACAGCCACCTGCCAAATCTCGAGTGTTGAAAAAATTTCAAGTGTAAATTTGGGCTTGGGAAGCCAGAAAAAAAAAATCTAACTTCTTATCTGTCTAAATTGGCTGCTAAAGCTATATCAACACCAAGAGGAGCCAAATACCAACACATATGTTTCATTTTTTCAATTCAAATGTCAAGAACGGCCATACCCAGGCTGTTGTATCAGGACAATCACTATCCTTCCCATTATAAGGTTTGAAACCCATTGTATGCAGTAAGGGCTCAACAGAAATATATTTTGACACACCACATAGGCAGAAACACCACTTGATTGTGCTATGTGCACTATTTGAGCGTAGCGTGGGACGTCGGAAGCCGCGGGTCGATCACGTGAATGATTACGTCATCCGCCAAATCTTCGAGGTATTTTTCGCAACATCGTCCCAAACACGCTGAAAAGCTGTTTGGAAACTTTTGAAGATGGGTTTCCTTTTTTGGAAAGATCACCTTATAACTTTATGAGATGAGAATATTAGCCAAATCCCTTACATGGAATCGTAGCTATGCATAATAGCTACAGTTTGGTGGTCTTAGAATTACAGAAATGTTGTTGTGGAAGGAGAAAGGAGTTTTCGTGACGTGATGTTTTTGATTATATAAACACGTGCTGGATCGGGGTGACGCCTATCTTACGCGTGAATGCGGCTCGCTCTTTTCTCGCCTCCCCAATGTGTCTCGTTCTTTCTTTTCTTCTACGATGCCACAGGGCCCGCGCAGCTTCCAGCAGTTCCGTAAACCTCGACCTGCAGCTGTTTTCAACACTCTGTGATTTGTTGTTTCGTTGACGCGAAGGAGATTCTGATCGCGAATAGGTCTTAGTTTTAGATTACCAACGAGCACTGGGCGGGGGACGTACGGTTCCGAGGTGTTTCTTGCCTGTCTGGTGTCAAACTGAACGGTATGAATGATGACGCAGAATTCGAGCAAATCGAAAGAGTGGCGGGAGGAAACTTACAGAATGAGCATAGAGCTGGCGAACGGGGCCAGGGGAGAAGGGGCGGATCAAGCGAGAAGAGAGAAAGGGCAAAATAGTACCCAACCCTGACTACTCTCGGAGAATTTCAAGAAAAGAATAAGCCTGTTTCCTCTCCGCCCATGCCCAACACGGCGCCACTACCTCTTTGTGCTTGCTCATGCTGGTCGACCATACATTGCACGACACCCAGATGCTACTGCTCCGGAACTTTTCATACGGCCTCTCAGCACTATATAGCTTCTTCTGAGATGCATTCAGAATTTTCAACTGCACGGTGTATATAAATGTTTTTACCCACTCTGAGTGTATTCAGAGCAATATTGCATGAAGAGGAGACCATTTCCCCTTTACCGAGAATCTTGATTGTCACGTCCCAAATAGGAAGTCACCCAAAATATAACTCTTGCTGCCTCAGTGGCCAGACGGAACCAATTCCATACCAGGAAGGTATAGACCCCATACACCTGCCTTGTCGAATGTGGTGGACCGGTAAAACCAAGAACACGCAATCATTTTACGGGTCACGTCGTGACAATCATCACGCTGTGTGACTGTCTCACTGAGTGGTGGCAGAAGTTCGCTCGGATTATCCCGCCATTTCATCCTCAAAAATTAAGACCTCATATACAGGTATGCACAACTTATGAATGAAACTTTTGGTCTCATAGGAATCTTAAAACACCATCAAAAACTCACTGTATCAGCCATTCAATTAAGTGTCCCACTGACCGGTGGAAAACTGTATCCTCACTACACCAATGCACGCTAACAAAATTGAAACATAGGCCCTCGTCATTATCTTCGGATGACACACAAGATAGTATGTACGCCAAGAAAATATCACACAGCATCTGGATCCAAACGATCCGTCCAAAATCTACTATGCCCAAAGATACAACCCATGGATACATTTATCCATTTGGCTTCCAGCGTTCTACGTCCTCACCCACCCACGGCACTTCTCCGCGCCACATACACAGATGGCCGCCCCGCGCGGGCGGCGTGGCTTAGAATTCGCCTTCTCCTTTCCACCAGCCCCCATCCTCGCTGCTGCAGCCGCCGCCTCGTAGTCACGCTGGTCCTTGGGGTTGTAGTCAAAAGTAAATTCGGTCCATGCTGGGATTGGCTGGAGGGCAATGAAGGCAAGAAACGCGATGCGTTGCTGTGAGTACGCAAACGTGATGAGAACGAGAAGAACAGGGGGAGGGAGAGGACGCACATATGGCAATGTATCGTACACTACGGGCTGCACGCGTAGGTTGGGGGAGCACGAGTGGCTGCAGAGAATGCATCAGTCAGCTAGTGTTTTTAGACTCTGGGGCACACGACATACTTGATGAATCGCGTCCAGTTTCCTGAAAACACCATCAGACTCGACGTATTTGTTGGGAGTGAGCAGGGATCAAGCACGCACCGCACTCGAACGCGTCAACACTATATGTTTTCTCAGATGGTACATCCTCCTCATTATAATCCAAATCAAAGCAATACTGCTTCCTGTCGCCCTGCAGTTTCTCAGCCTCTGCACGAGGACTGGTACAAGGCATCAGAGGTCTCGTTGAGACGCAGAGGCGCAGTACACGTACATGAGTTTTCTGCTCAATTGTATAAGTACGGAGAAGGAGAAAAGGAGAACGCAGCGCACCCAGTGTACACCCCGACTACTGTTCCCCTTACCACATCCTCCGTTCCACGCACCGCCCACCCGCGCCGCTCCGTCTTGAACACCTCAATCGGGATGCGACGCGGGCGCTGCACCACACGATTGCCGCACGTCGTCGGGCAGTTGCAGTACTATATCTATGTTAGAGTGATGTGGATGAAAGACAAGCAGACGACATACAGGATTGCACTCGACGACAACGTCGTCGGGCCCGTACGTGAAGTTGAAGAGACCCTGGTGCCCGGGGTGAGTAATTCCTAGTCGGCAGAGGAAGTGGGGATGGATAAGAGCATAGACGACGCACATCAGTGTACGCAAACCGCAGATCGCTGTCCGTGTCCTGACAACACCTGTCAAACTCATCGCACTGCTTGCAATGGCAGAACATGAATGCCTTGGCATCGGTGAGCGGCGTTGCTGAGTCTCTGTGCACACGAAGCTTGTTGGCAAAGCAAGTCAAGGAGCCGTATGCAGGGGCAACTCACGGGTAGAACTCGAACGGGGGCGTCCCTGCGGGGTCGTACCGGTCCTCAAGGTACACGAACGCGCCACCATGCAGCGACGGCGGGATTTCCTCCACGTCGATGTCGTTCACGAACGTGATCTCCGCAGCACTGTCGTCCTCCCCGTCGCAGCCCTGGGCGAGTGCTGTCCACGCTGACTCGACCTGAAGCCGCCTGCGCAAATGAATTGGGGAGTATGATTCAGTGATTGAAACCGGCGACCGAACAACATCTGCTCGAGGGCATTGGAAAACATCGCACTCACAGACTCTTCCTGCTCTCGGGAACTTTTCCCTCCCGATTCGAAACTTCCACCTCCTTCCCGTCCTTCCAGTCCTGCAACTCGCCACCGTGGCCACTTGCACTAGTGCTAGCGATGCTGCTCCCCGGGACGATCGATGCATCGGATCTCCACCCTCGGTTGGTGCCCCTAGTTGATCTGTGATCATGCTTATGAACACTATCTCGCTTGGCCCGATTCCGGCAGGTGTCACACACCGCCAGTTGGTACACGTCCGGGGGAGGCAAGAGCGTGCCGCACGCGCACTTTCGGAAAGCATGGTCGTCAATGTCATCCTCGTCGTCAATTATGGCCCGGCGCCTTAGCGAGCGCCGCTTCGGCTGTGGGGGTGAGGCGCTTGTCGGCGGTGGGGCGGCTTTCCGCTTGCCGCCAGGCGTGGGGTTGGTCGATACAAATTCGACTAAGTCGACGGCGGACCAGACAGAGATGGCTGCGTGGTGAGGAGGGACCCCGGGAAGAGGGAGGGGAATCGTCGGGTGTTTAGCCGGGAGACGGGAGGTTGCGGCTGTTGGCGGTGGGCTCTGGACAATTAATTGTGCAGAGGCGACAGGTGGACCAAGGTCCGACGGTCCGGCCTCTGCGTTGATATGAACACGCGAGGGCCCGGCCTGCACTTGCCTCCGTGGGGCTGTTGTCGACGCGCGGATCTTTGAACTACTTGAAGAACTCTGGGGAAATAAATGCGGGTATGCCTCCTTGCTTGCCGCCATAAGCTCCTCCATTCGGCGCACTAAAGCGTCACCATGCGCTTGCAATCCAGCCATCTCTTGTTCGGTTGGCTCTTCGTACCCCTGTTTGCGCAGTCGAGTCCGAGTATTCACGATGTCTATCGTCCCCCATAGCTCGACATCCGGATTATCGGGCAAGTTCGCGATACGTTTGATGTCCCAATCGTTCACTGCGTCTTGGATGGCGGGGTTGTCAGCTGGGTCTTCCCAGGTGGTGCTGGTGCCATCGGACCGCTGCCAGTCATGCCAAAGCACCTGAAAGGGGTGAAGCTGAATTGACACGACGCAACGCAGTATTTACCTCGTATCTGGGGAAGGTCAGATAGATGGTCTCGGATTGGAGCAGAGCACGTACATGATCCTTTCGTTGTAACCGACTTCCTCGCCAACAATTTCGAAGCGGAAGTCTACGTCCGCGTCCGAGCCCCAGTCTTCGGAGGGAGTTGGAGAGGGGCACCAAAGTTCCCTCGCGTCATCTTTTTCCTTGCGTTTGCTTCGCTTTTTGCCCGCGTTGGACCTACCGGTCTTCAATATCTCGACGAGAAAAAACGGTCAAGGACACACATTTCCCCGTCCGGATCACGGACACGAACACGTCTTCAGCGCTTCAGCATGTTAGTGATACCGTGGAACGCGGAGCACCTTCCCGCCTCACCGATTCGTTGTGATATTGTGTGAAGTTCGGGTCCAACTTGCAAGATGACAAGAGCCAAGCAAGAGCAGTTGATCAATGTTTACTTTGGAGGCCGTTGACAACGCGGAAGCAAAGGCATCGAACTTGACGCCGAGTCGCGGTTTGGTCTGTGTCGATCGGCAACTTGTAGCTCCTAAGCGAGATCACGTGAAGGCACGTGCAACCAAACACGTCGGTCGGCAATGCACCGCTAGGTTCGGAGCAAGCCTGTCTCCGGTCCGGCAAGCCGGACAATCTCGGAGAGAGGCTTGGTACAAACTCAAGAAAACAAGGCATGTGTTTGGGGGCAAATTTCTCCACCATTTCAATTCAGATTGCTTCGGTGCAAACTGAAAATTTCTTCATTCGATCCTAGTTCTCAATCCTAGCCATTTATTTTTGTAAGAAATTCAATCGTTCCCATTTTATACCGAGAGTTCTGAGCGATAACCCCCCAGATCAATTCCAGGTGACAGAATACATTTTTGCATGAATCCCCAGGTTTTATGGGCTCGATGAATGCGGAAGTGTTTTTCAAGGGGGGTTCCTCAGCAAGAATGAAGTTGGTAGCTGCTTCGGTCGCCCAGAAAACATGCTCTCAACTTGATGTCCAAATCGGGCAGTTTGACGTGAGCGATGCAAAGGGCGAAAATTGGCGACGGGATGGCGTCTGAGGAGTGAATGATGATTAAATCAACATGCTTTGGCTATTAGAATGTCTAATAATGTTTGTGGAATGAGGAGGATGTGGAGAGTCGCGATGCGCTGATGACAAATAATCACAAATTTGGCCGTTTTCCGTCTTGACCTAGCACAAGCAATTCTGGTCATGTTGACCCCAAATAAAGCTCTATCCGCATTAGAAATGTACACACTACAAATATATCTCTTCAGAATTCTTTTATAACAAGCCGAAACAATTATATTCATATGTTTACATGGTCGTACTTTCGGAAAAGGCCCACATTGTCCGCCAGTTTCCGATATTTTTTGAGGACCAAAGAGAAATCTGAGCAGAGCAAACTATTTTCGTGCTTCCTATCTACAATTGTTGTCG
This sequence comes from Mycena olivaceomarginata, assembly GCA_029378375.1. Taxonomy (NCBI): domain Eukaryota; kingdom Fungi; phylum Basidiomycota; class Agaricomycetes; order Agaricales; family Mycenaceae; genus Mycena; species Mycena olivaceomarginata. The sequence goes on from JARKIC010001709.1 coordinate 23,945, forward strand.
AAGGCCCGAATTGTTGGACGCGATTTCTGAGCCAGTAGGACACGCAGAACACATTGCTGTTTTTCTTGAGTTTGGCACAAGCCCCTTCTCAGAACAAGACATGCCTTCGCTTCGCTCCGGCGGAGAAGCGAACATGGCGAAACTTTTTTATGTGTGGGATTGCTGAAAATTACTAATTTACAGGGGATATATTGAAGTTTGACATTGACGACTCGAAGTGCCCTCGCTTTGACTTGTAAACTGTGCGGAATCTCTATTCAACTCCTTCGTTCATGCAACATCTCCGCAATACTCAGGTTTCCGTCGCTCGCGAGACTTTCAAAAATTAAACAACAATTGAGGTGTTGATGTAAACTTGCCGTCTCATAGAGCTGGAAGGCGTTGGTGAGCCCTCATGTGGGAGAGTGAAATATATGTGGTATCACACCGTTATTGTATCTGAAGTCCGGACTTCAATCAGAGGTTGGAACGACTGAGGCCTGAGGAAGACCTGAGTGAAATCTCAGTGGCAATACAGATGACGAAAATTTGATTCAAAACTCGATGCGCAGAGATGTTAAAGACCTATCAGGAACGCGTCGTTGAGGCTCGCTCGAACACAAAGTGTAAATAGCCGGGGCCACAGAGGCATTTGGTATGCATCTGGGACCACGGATGGAATTAGATGAGCCGTCCCGGGTCATGCCGACGCTGTAAGGCTCTCGGGCCTGGGTCAGCAGCATCAGCAAATTAAACATACCAGTTGCTGAGAGTGCATCAAGAGCAGACGTGTACGTGGAACAGATCGCTTGACTGGAGCACGACGTCAGATGTGTATGTTTGCACCACGCTGGCTCAAAAGAAATATCAGAAGTGGGTTGGAGGAAGAATAGACGAGCGAAAGCCTATACCAGCATGCCAAAAATCCGTCGAGCAGCCCGCGTTAAACGAGTGAGAAATATACAGGGGACAGTGATGGATGTGTAAATACAGGAAGGAGAAAGCTACACATCAAATTCGGAATCGAAATCTACAACGTCGAGAAAAGCGGTGACTCACATGAATCGCCAGAATTGGAGAAGAAACATGCAAATGCCGCTGGGTGGAAAAGCAGCCTAGGATCGCATGAGCGCAGAAGAGGACTCACGGAGTAACCATGCTCACCTGGTGTTGATGCTCCTATTAAATATCAGAGGCCACGGGATTCGTATCGATGTACAATTTTTTTGTGGGTTGAGGAATGGGATGGGCAAAGACAGACAGACTTGAAACATCGTGATCACACCGAAGAGGATGTACGCTTGGTAGAGCTACCGAGATTGAGAAGGTAGTCCTGGGATCGAATGCCGTTGCAGGGGAACTCGAAGAATGGGGAGGGGCTTGAGCTATCTTGGAATTTCTGGAGAGTCACCGGTTCGGCTTGAGGTCTTGCAGTGTTTCGACGAGCGATAATTTGCGTCGAAGCCTCAGAATTCTCCCGGATTGAGTAGGTTTTGCAGCGCCGTCATCGCCGCAGCAGATAAATATTCTCAATAGAATCAAGTGCGAAGAACCTCCGAGTTCCGAGTCGAGTCAAATGTGAAGATCCCATAGTCTGTCCTCTTTGATTATGTTCGATATTGGCTGCGATAACCCGATAAATGATGGTTGAATAGGGGAGGAATTAGGAGACGGGTGAAGGAAGGAAGGACGGAAACATCTAGCAGTTTGGCTTTTATGTGACATATATTTACGTGGCCGCAGCGTCAAGCTCCGAAGGCTGTTCTTTCACGAGGTCTGTTTCCTCAAGTGTCCGAATCCGGGGTTGATTCGACAGCTTTGAGATCTGGAATTACGGGGTTAGTGGGAACGACTGCACAGCTTTGGCTAGATGGATTCTGGCGCAGCTCATCGCGCAGATTAAAAGCTCCGAAGGCTGTTCAACCTGCACGGGATTAGCCGAAATCTGGTCTGATTCCGCTGCCTGGAGATCTGGAATTTTGGGGATGATGGGAATGATCACACAAATCTGGCTAGGGCGATTCATCCGCTGTTCAAAGTGTGGGCTATTTGATGTTGAAAGTGAACAGAGGACGAGAGAAAGGGAAAAGGGGATAGCCTTAATGGGGGTGTACACAAAGAAATACAAACAAAAGCCGGTCATTTCGTTAAAGAAACGGTAAATAAATAAATTCGACGGGACGGGACATTGACGGGACACGCGAGATAAGAATTGAGCACCCTTATTGCCAGACGGAACTTAACGAGACAAACGACTTTCATGCGAAGTTGATGCGCAGTCTGATCTCGGCCACCGTGAGACGAAGCCAAGCGACTGAGCCTGAGCATGTAGGAACAATGTAGGAAAATGAAAGAAAGACCAAAGGAGTAAGATCATTCGGGGATATTGCACTGCATTTCTACCATCTCGTTAAAGAACGAATAATGTGCTGCTAAGCACGTGAATATCATGTGACTGAGAACGGCTTGATCCGAACCTAATGCACCGCCAAATTCAAACTCCGACACGTGCTTGGAATGTGGTCAGACACCTTGCTGATTGCTACATCCCCCGTACGAACAAGTTTGTATGGACAAAAGTGACGGCCTGGGATATCTATTCGAAACTATTGAAGCAGAATTTTCATTTGTGTTCTCCATTGGCCTGTAACAATCAAATTTACACCAAGAATGCCTCAAAGCTCTGTGATGTAAGGTTTTCTGAAAATTGTGCTTTAGTCATTTTATTATATGCAGGATTCTTCACAACTCATACTGCGAACATTTTTCGAGCAGCGGGATATCTGGAGAGTTCTGTTTGGCGGGGGATGAAGGCAAAACAGCATGGATAGGGGCTAAAACACAGCTAATTCCCAAATGCGGTAATACCATCTTTTCCATCACCGATTTTTGGCAGCGTTGCCGACCACCACTAGTAGCTTGCACTGTGCAGTGTAGGTCGCCTTCTCAGCTCACATGACCAGCACGTGCTTTGCAGCGCCTTCTGAGAAGGGGCTTGTTTCAAACTCAGAAAAAAAGGGGATTTGTTCGGCGTGTTCTCCTGCGACAGCAAACGCGTCAAACCTCTGGGTCACTGAGAATCATTTGTTCTTATTAGCAATCCGCATGAGATGGCTTCCTCAGATTTGGCCTTTACTGCCCGAGACCCATATTATTCGGACGTTGATGTAGCTCCGGAGAAAATGCATTCTGGACAAAGACTTTCGCATAACATTGTTGTTTGACAGTCTAAAAAAATTTCGAGGAGACAGAATTGTTGGAACGTCAATTTCGATAGTGCCTCACCTTTGAAGTGTATCAAACGGTCAAGGAATCAATTTCTAGAGCAGGACAAAAAGACACCGGTTTGGGCGCATGATTTGTCAGCATTGCGTCGCGTCTCTCCCGCCCTCTCCGTCCGCCTCCCATGTCCACTGGGACCAAAAACACCTCTCAACCCTCTCACCCATCATTTCAACCACTAGCATCATGCTATATATTCTTTTCACCCTTTCTATCGCGTCCCAGGTCACTTTCCCAAAATGGATGTTCAGAGAAAAGTATGCGTTCTAAGCCAGAAAGTCCTTGAATTGCTTAAGTTTTGGTGAACGATATTGTCGTAGAGATTCCTTGGTTCCATCGAGCCCATAATATGATAAAATGTGCGGAATACGATGAAAACATATTTCGTTTGATGTTGATTTCTGCGAAACGACCCGTCCCAAAAAGCACCGATTAACAACGATCTGGAGACACCAATATCAGAAATGAGTTGATAGATTGAAAGGCCTCAATCGAATAAGTACTTGAGTCCTTTACACCGAGATAATCCCTTCCAAATGGTGTTCGGTTAAGGAAAACAAAGAGATTTGAGACCTAGTTAGACAGAGGCGCCACAATTTTTCACCACATTTAAAACCCCGACTAGGTTTGGGAGATATAAATTAATAAAGATTTATCGCTGCCGCACTTTGGCCGTCCGACGCCGGCACAGATCACAAAATGCGTAACGGTTTCGCATCAGAGTGTCGGGAACGCGTGACATCAGTGTGACCTAGGGTCTGGCACGGGTCGACCGGGGTCGACCCGGGTAAAAACCCGCAGGTAAATAAGATCTCAAAGCCATAACCGCACCCGTACGGGTGCTCATTTCACGGGTACGGGTAAAACCCGCGGGTGTTCACGGGTCAAGCAATATTTTAGAGTAAAAAACTGTACAGCGTACGCAATGGCATATAACTGAAATTACATGTTCTTAATCATCGGATTCAACCACCATCTCATCGTCCACAATAACATCCGCTGCCCTTTGCTTCCCTTTCCCTTTCGGTTTTGGCTTCAACGCCTGTTCCATAATCGCGGCCGCGGCACTGGATCCAGGCATCAAGGGAGTCCGGATCCAGGACCCGAGTGCGACGCGTGCCATGAAGGTCTGTGAACTGGTCTGATGCTGGAGGTGGTTGACCTGTAAGCGGCCACCAGAAAATGCGCGCTCGGCGTCAACGGAAGAAGCTAAAACTGATAGTGAGCAAACATCGAGGGGCTAAATTTAATACGCACCAGGGGCCGACAAATAATCCAATGCCATCCGCGCCAGACGAGGGCGCGTTGCTAGTGTGTTCTCCCAGTGGCGAAGTAACCCTGCTCGGTACCCTCCGTCGGCGTCAGTCAGATCACTTTCTGCCATGAGAGGTGCAGCAAGGTACGCTTCAATTGAATCAGCTGGATGCATAGATGAAGCGATAACCTGCGATGCGCTCGCCCATATTCGGGCCTGCATAAATGATTGAACAAAAAAAAAATAGCGTAATAGAGTAGAACCCATTAAACACCTTCGGAGCCACTGGGGCTGAGACGGAGCTGAGGTAGTTGTCGGTTCCCCTCTAGTAACGTAGTTTTCAGCCCATCGACGGCGGACAATACGGTCTGCCTCGTCGCGATCACTGGGACGCCAACCGGGATTTTGGTGGAACCATTCCATCTTGTCCGGGCACATTACTAACAAGTTTTTCAAACTTTTCCTGAAGTGTAGCCGAGTCATGGACTCGGCGGGCCAAGCCGGCGACCTGAAATGAAATTAGTTAGGCTCAGGGATATTGGACAATGTATACTTACCTTCGGAAAAATTATCAAGGCGTCCTCAGCATCTTGTTTGCGAGATGCCAGGAGACACCGACATGTTTATCCTGAAGAATATTGGCCGCACATGCAGCCTTTTAAAGCCCAAATCGGCGTGCGCGCATGCCGTCACTGGGGCGCAACGCATATGCCGTCATTCCTTGTGTTTTAGTTGCCCACAAAATTTGAAAATGCGGTTCAGGCACATCATAGAGTAGGTACAGAACTTGGTTTTATGTCTTTGGGTACAAAGGGAAAGTGTGTAATTTGAGGTATCAAAACATTCTAAGGTTGACAAGGCCAGTGGCTTCAAAGCGCAGATTTACAGAATAACTGGCGGGTAACAGAGCGCGCTGCCAGGGTGTTACGAGGCTATTGATGCGCCTTGGCTGCGCGTACAGATCATGACGTCTTTCTGCCGAAATGGAAAGACGTCATCGGCGGCCTCACTCACCGTCTCCATTGTGGCCTGCAACTTGCACGCACTCTGTCTCAGCAATTTATATTATAGTACATGGAAAACCCGCGGGTTGCCTGCAGGTCGACAGATTTTAGACCTCTACACCCGCACCCGCCCGGGTGGAGAGGCACGGGTGACCCGTAACCCGTAGCAGTGACCCGGGTCAAAACCCGCGGGTAAAATCTGCCGGGTGACCCGGGTGATCATCACCCGTGCCAGACCCTAGTGTGACCCGAAGCGCGCACATCCCTCCTCGACTAGTCTCTCGTAGACAGACGCTATAACAATGTGTGCTCGCAAGCTCGCATGTTATAGTCTGTTGACTGACATGGACTTGCGATCGGTGATGGCCTTATTATATAATCACACAAGTTTCTGGCTGCAAGATCACGGTTTCTGGGGTTATTTTTGCAGAATTTGACATTCTTACCACCTATTGGAAGGGAAAAGAATCAGCTTTCGATTTTGTTTGCTGCAGGAACACTGCAATAATTTCAAAGTGTTGTAGTTGTGAGTTTGACGGTATTTAAATTTTATGATGTGCAAGACACAGAAGCCCATTCTGAACGGACAGAACTGAAGCAACCTTGATTACAAACGATTTGGCTTCTTGCATTTTTCAAAAAGGATCGCTCAAGCATCGGCGGAACCAGCCCGAGATTTCAAAGTCCGACGATTACATAATAGCTTCATCACCAATCACGCCCCACCCGATAAACTCCAGACTACTCCTCGACGGTCTCCAGACGTGTTTTCGGCTTGTAAAACGTGGGGAGCACGGTACGTCCTCAGAAGACTATTAAAAACACTTTATAACTCACAGAAACTGTACAGTGGCGCTCTAAATAAATGCCGAGCCATGGTTTGACATCATTTCATGGTCGAATTCCTTCAAACAAAATTGTAGCATGAACATTCAATGGTGCTAAGCTCGTTTGCATCAAAAAATCCATACCATACCTACTTCAATGTTGTGCAATAAAAATATTTGTGGTGTTCTGAAAAACCGACTTTGTGGGCTGGCATGCTATCGAAAATCGGTCATTGCAGCATGAAAGTACTTGAAAAATGAAGCATACTCACATTTTAGTTGACTCGATTTGATACTCATTTGAGCTCACACGGAGGCTCTCAAGTTCGCCATTTTGGGCGAAAATGGGCGAAAATGCTCCCAAAAAAGCAAAAGTGACCGATTTGCAGTGCCCATTGCGAGCTCAAATGAGTATCAAATCGAGTCAACTAAAATGTGGGTATACTTCATTTTTCAAGTACTTTCATGCTGCAATGACTGATTTTCGATAGCATGCCAGCCCACAAAGTCGGTTTTTCAGAACACCACAAATATTTTTATTGCACAACATTGAAGTAGGTATGGTATGGATTTTTCGATGCAAAAGAGCTTAGCACCACTGAATGTTCATGCTACAATTTTGTTTGAAGGAATTCGACCATGAAATGATGTCAAACCATGGCTCGGCATTTATTTAGAGCGCCACTGTAGGCTCGCGTTCACAGTGCCATAAAAGCACCCGAAAGCTGACCAGCATCTCTACGCGCGTGCCTCATTTTCTGCTGAGCCATATCATGGGCAAGCGCCAAATTCCACGTCCCAAGAAGCGCTCCGCAGCGCAGCAGGCCCAATCGAAGGCCATTGGCAGCGGAAACAAAGAGAATCTACTGCCGGCATCAGTTGCAAAACCATCGCGGAAAGTCAAGAATTACAAGGATGCGTGCGCCAACTCTCAACGGAAGGTCCGCCACATGTCGAAGAAAGAGACGAAGCTCCAGAGCACAGTTCTGGAGCTCAAGGCTCAGCTATTCATGGAAAAGAAGCAGCGCGAAGTAGCCGTGCGGTCCTTGAAGATTGCCGCCCATAAAGCAGCAGCACTAGCAGCGGAGCGCGAGCGGCAGCTTCTGGTCGCTCGCGAGAAGTTTCTTGGGGGGCAAAGAGTAACAGTCGACATCAAGAAGTAGAATCGAGCGCTTGTAAAGAGGGTACACCGCGCTTCAGGAGTTCTTCAGTGCGAAATTGCGAGAACAAAAGCCAGATCTTTTACAACAACCCTTACGCGTCAAGGGATGTACACGATTCACGCGCGGCAAATGGCGCGTGAAATCGCCGGCGCCGGGGCTGCTCGAGACAAAATCAGGCCTCTGATGACGAAAATTGCAAAAATCTTCGGCGTCAAGATTCACAAGGGACGATCTATGAGCCGGAGAACCGTGGGCCGCGCCATCTTGGAAGGTGGGATCGCAGCTAGAATGCAACTCACACATGAGCTATCATTGAACGAAGGTGAGGGAGAAACAACCTGCAATACTTTAATACTGATATGGCTCCAGGTGTAACAATCAGCGCCGATAGCACCTCCCACCGGGGTAACAACTATGAATCTGCCAAATTTCAGCATCGGGTTCCCGATTACAAGAAGGACCCGTTGTACGTCGACCCTTCATCAACCCCGCGCATCCGCCACGGTGGGGTCAAAACAACACTCGACCACAGCAGCCAGCAGGCCGTGGCCGGATGGAGCATCGCGTGGAGGCTAATGCGGGGGTCTACAATGACAGTCCGCTTGCCGCGCGCCTGGGGAAAAAATACACGCTCCGTCAATGGCTGCGAACCTTGAAAGGCATAAATGGCGACCATGCCTCGGTCGAGAAAGGACCGGCTAAGGGACTGGGGGACTTGAAACACGAGGACGCCGTGAACGAGCTCGGAGAGGACGCCCTTATTGCGCTACCCATCGCCGAGCTCGTGGCCTGTCTGCAGCAATGGAATGCCAAAAAAATTGCCGACGTCGGAGGGATTGCAGCTTGAGATGCTCTCTCACCGACTGAACAGGCCGAGTGCGACAAGCGCTTGATGGCGGAGGTGGTGGAGACGTTAGGGAAGGCGGAGTACGATGCCCTCTCCCCTGCAGACAAGCGCCGCATCGACCTCTTCATTTGGGCCGGATGCTGCATGCACAAGGACCAGAATAGCTTCAAGGGCGGGAATACAGAGATGCTGGGTGAATGGGAACGCATCGGGGCCCCTCTACCGTGTTCATTGGCCAACAAGGCCAACAGCGTCGCGCTCAAACGATTGACGGAGCCCGGCACCAGCTCCCTCTGCGAGGATTTAGACTGGTTTACCAACATTGGACCTTCGGCTGATCTTGTCGACCTTGTTCGATTAATGAATCCGGACTTCATTTTCTACAGGTTCGGGGATGTGGATGCTATATTGTCTTGGTTAAATGTGAGTATCATACCTAGTGAACGATTAAGCTTATCAGTAGCCAGAAAATCTGGCCTCCGTCTCAAGATTTAGTCAACCTATGGGGCGACTATTGTTTTATGTGTTTTTTCGGTCAAATCGGTTCGGTTCTGCTCGAGCCCAGCAACGTCGGGCCAAAGTTGTCGGAGCAAGACCGCCTGCAGGTTTTGCGCCAAGTCATTGAATGTCCATTGCTTTCCCAGATTCTCCACGCATACATGTGGTGTGACCATGATGCTACATTTACCCTCTTTAATGCTCACGTTCTGCTATACCATCGAGTTCCAGAAGCGGGCTTGCCACAACGCACATGGCTATGTACTACATGTTCTTGGGTCGGAACGGTTCCGACACACTGGTGCAGCAGCAGATTGTCTGTTGAATTTTCTGACCCTCATTGTATACAGTCGAACTTGCCTTAACCCATAGCCCTCAGTAGACCCAAAATCCTATGGGTTACCACAGCTTATCGCTTATGACAGAGCTGTTTGGCCTATAACTAGGGATTCGGTAGCGTCAAAACCGGTCTAAAATCATGGGTTATGGGGTTTGACAGTCATGGGTTATGACAAGTTCGACTCTGTTAAAATTCCCTAAATTTGTCCTGATTCAGGCCTAGATTTTCGCGAGATTTGACCCCATTCATTGCAGCCAATTGCACATTCCATCATACAAAGTAGAATGAGAAAATCATTTCTATTAACTACCAAATATTACAACAAGATTGTGCGTAAACTAACTTGGTATACACTACAGAATCATTGACCCAGACATCCTTCTACGCAAGACCTAGAGAAATGTATTAGATTTGGAGATGTGCAGGATAAGCGGAAGAGGCTCTACCTGCATATGAACTGGACGGCTCGACTCAAAATCAACCTCAAGAAAAAGTATTCGATAAGAGATACACATAATAAGAATAAAACGGCTCACCTGCATACAAATAGGATGACGTGTTTGACTTGGAAGTGAATACCAGTGAGGCTATGAGGAGGCTATTCAGCGAGGAATCCTACAAAGAGGGAGGAACAGCTTACACAATCATAAGAGCCGAAAATTGCACTGGAAAGACGTGAGACACTGAGCAGCTTGCCTGAGTGTAGATACGTACCTTCATGTCGATGCGATGCTAAAGGGAGAGGACCTGTCAAAAACAGAAATCAGTACGTGAACAGGAAAAGCCAAGTATGCGACGGTGCACACCGTGGAGTGCAACCACTCCACGCGTGTGCATGACGGGCAGAATGGAAGCTGTCAAAATGTTAACAATCTGGGGAAGCGGTTTGACGCTTGGGACTCACTCACGAGAGCCGGTGGTGGACACCGTCATCGTCTAGTGCTGCGATGCAGAAGAACTGAGGGCGTAGATCAAATCAGACAGAGTGGAAGCAGAGAATAGGGACGTATTTCAAGCACCTTGCCGGTGGCAAAAGCGGGACCCGCAAAGAGATGGCTTAAGGGATGACAAGTGAATAAAGGAACCACAAGACTAATATGTAGCCTTACCTTTGACCTAGCACAAGCCCAGCTTCGCACGGGGGAGATCGAGGGGGAGATGATGGAAGGAAGAAGAGAGACGATTAGCCGATGGCAGCTTTCATCAAAACCAACCACCTTGATGCTTACACGAGCTTACACGTGAGGTTTCATCGTCTGATCCGACGGTCGGCTATGTCGGCAATGGACTTAGCAATTCGAGCAAGTATGGTGCGGGCCACCTAGCTGCCGCTAGCCGAAATTAGTGGCCAAATTGGCCGGAGAAAAATTTTGGCCCTGCGCACTGCCACAATCAGCTCTTTTTTCCATTATTTTGTCCACCAGTGGCCAAATTCAGATTGAACTTTTTTTTTTGCTCCCTCAGTTTTGACTTAAATGGAAATCCCTTTAGCTAAATTGTTCAGATGCTCAAAAGAAACACTTTGGCTAAAGGAATAAGAAAAATGAGTTAAAATCGGCCCGGAAAATGATCCCCAATCTCGCGCATCAAGTAGCGGCAGCTAGGTGCCCCGCACCATACCAAAACTTAACCGTCGACTCTGGGTCTCTGAGGTTGTACTTTGCGTCAGCTTCCCAGAGTCCCTCGCACCATCCAGTTAGAAATGTAATTTGCTCTATACAGTATATTCTTGAAGAGGACGACAATGACTTGAAGTTGTGATCCACCAATAAGTAACTTGAAGGGCACGCCCAGCAGCTTGAAGCCAACGACAACTGCAACTTAAGTACTTGCAAGCAGTACCAAGTGGTGTCCAGGTGCAATTAAGTACGGTGCCCTACACAGGCCTCAGCTGCAAGTAATGTTTTGAGGGTTGCCCGGTATTTACTCCCCACCAGGTTTCTGTGGAGTCCCGAGATCTAGAGAGACAATGTGCCTGCAATGCTGATCTGGAACACAGTTCTCCGAACGTCCATGCCAACATTGTTAAATTTTTCCAGAAGTCTAACCTAGTATTGAGTGAGCTATGCTTACACCAAGTTAGCATTCTGAAACGCATGACCTCCATGGCTTGGGGGTGGGCTCGCATCAATTATTTTAATTGAGTGAGTTGTGCTCACTAAGAGGTGAGCGATCGGCGGATGTTGACCTTTGATGTGGCCACGCGAGCATGATCGCATCAACGCCACACTCCTTCTCGGTACTCAGCGTCGAGACTCGAATACGCCAGCAACCTGGCCCTCTCATTGTACAAACTGAATCTGGAATACCATAAATATAATCTATGTCTTTTCACGCACTAAAGACATCAAAATCCGAGTCTCCAACCAACGACCCAGACGCAGATGGCAACCTCGTTCTGGCTTCCACATCTTCCGCTGGTCGACTAGATGTTCTTAGTATGCGGTGGTGACGCGGCATACCTGCGGGTGAGTTTGGAAGGTGTTTCTGCCCCGTTATTGGCCCTCCAGCTCTGCCCAAAACTTCTTGCTGCAGACAGAGCTCCAGTAACCATATGAAGTTTGATTAAGCAATGCCTGTCTCAACACATAATCCTACTTGATCAATGTTTGATTAATCAGTATAGAGGGAGAGGGCATGGGGAGCAGTGTGTTGCGTAATTAAACAAAATCAATGTCCGGTTAAACAGGGTGTTCTGTTAAATGGTCGTTCAACCAAAAACAGTGTTCAAACAATAGCGAATGTGAAAAAGTGGCAACAACAAGACTGGAACCTGAGACCTTCCGAGACTCAACCAGGTTTGAGGACCACAACCACTAGACCAGACCAGCAACAAACATTGACTAAAACTCTAGAATACAGCAGGCAGTGTCCAGCTGTGTGCCTACAGAAATCTAAAGACTATCTAATCTCTGAATCTAACCATTCTATACACCGCCATTCGTGACGGATGTTACTGAGACATCACAAAACAACATTTTGTCAATAGCCAAGGAAGCTTTCACAAAGGTTATTACAATGTTACGTGAACATTTGAGTTCAAAAACATCTCCTGGATGTCGGCAGATCCTCGTAGTAACATTTTGATGTGGCTTGTCAAACATGGCATTTAAAAATGCTCGTGGGATGTACTCTTTTTTATTTCAAAAATAAAAAAGAGTACAAAGGTTGACAGAACATTAGTCACGAATGGCGGTGTAGGAGGCTGCTCTGACCTTGCATTTATCAAGATGTACTTCTGCCCATGACTGAACAATGACTCAAATAGTATTTAATATTCTGCAGTTCCACTCTGAGGTTGCAAGAAGAACAGGGCTGTAAAAGTTGGGATAGAGATTTGTTTAATATTGATATACAGAATATTAAATACTATTTGAGTCATTGTTCAGTCATGGGCAGAAGTATATTGATGAATGCAATGTCAGAGCAGCCTCCTATAGTATAAAGAAAGCCGAAAGCCTTTGGTTCCTCTAAATCTCACTGAAGTCTATAGGTTTTAACACCTATATCCCGAAGGATATCCATCCAAACTGCGAGCGATTCAATGCGTCCGAAAAATCCGAACACTTTCGGACATGTGATGAACCAACCAGAAAGTGAGCACGTGACTGCCACGCGAGTTGATGGATATGGACGATCCAGAGTCTGGCAGAGATCTGACGGCCATTGAGCTCGGCATGCAAGGGGAGCTGAACATAATGATTGCTTTCTGCATGCCGGTTGGATGGCGCTAACAGCTCTTGTCTGCCGTGCTTTGGTCGTGCTGCGCAATATAACCATACGGAGATACGGCTTCGGACAGACAGAGAGGCTTAATTTTATAAAGAGGGTGATGATTCTCCCTCTTTATAAGATTGAGCTTTCTGTCCGTCTGAAGCTGGATCCCCATATGGTTATATTGCGCAGCTGACATCCGTTATCCATCAACCGGCATGAAGTAATTGTTATATTAAGCCCCGCTTAATTCCGAGGCATGCCGTTATTGCCAACTGAAAGTTGTTATCTCACACAAGACAGACCTCCGCTCCGCTCCGGAAAACCGAGATTGCAGGACAAAAAAATGAATTGCAATTGACATCTAAGTAAGACAATGTTTCAAACAAAAATTGGCTGAATCTGACTGCTTGCATCCAACGCAGAAAATCACCATTTTGGAGGGATTTCATTACAAAAACACTAGTAATCTACACGAAAACAGCAAAAATGTTCCGTGAGGGGCAAGTCAATGAAACGTGGTTGCCAGAGCATATAAAATTTCCGAGTATTGCACCGTGAGATTGAGACTTGTAAACCAACGTCGGAATTTGGGTCGCAAGAAATGAGAGGCAGAGACATGAGTTAAGCTCACTGGCCGGCGCAGATCAAGAGAATTCTGATTGAACAACGAATTGCGGCTGACACGACAGGGTTATCCGAGAAAAATACTGCCAAAAGAAGGACATAGCGACATGGAAATAAATGGCCAAGATTTGGACCACTTGCGCAACAGAATGAGTCGGAAGCCCAGACGAAATGGATGACTTCAGCAGCACCTGCGGAGCCAATGGAATAGCCTTTAGCGGTAAAGGAGCGAATGAGTGTGGGGAATAGACACGGAAAATAACCTTGCATAATATCGGGATTGTACAGCTTGATATGCAAAATGGATCGAGAGTCACTGGTCTAAACTGTTGGCCGCCAGCACCAGCTGATCCAGATCTTATGAAGCCTTGAGCAAACCCCATCTTGGATAGCCCGAGACTCAAATGGTTAAATCTGAGGACCGAGAGTATCAATCGACAGCCAATATCCAAGGGTCAAGATGATTCCGAGTGAGACAGCGCTGGTAAGTTCAATGGGACAGGAGGGAAAGGCAATGACGGGAAACGACGAGATGTGCGTTCTTTATCTGCGTCCCGGAGATTCGGCCACAGTGAGAGGGGGATTTGACAGCCTTGCGGCGCAGTGAGAGAAGTACCGGGGCGCAGTGAAAACTTGTGGTCAGCTGAGGAATTGCCAGCGAGTAGTGCAAGAGGATGCAAATGGGGCAGGAAGGCGACTCACAGGGCGAGAGGAGAGGAAGAGCTCAGGGAGATATGACTTCATGGGGCAATTGCACTGCCAAGCGAGCGTTGAGCAGATCGTTCAAGAACAGTTCATGGAGAAAGGAACAACAGGTAAAAAATTGATGAGCACCGCCAAACGAGCAAAATCTTAAAAGAACGGTTAATTCTGGCCTCACTGTGCCGCAGAGCGCAGTAATGGTCGCAGTGAAGCTAAACCATAAAAGAACAGTACAGATTAAGGTCAAGATCTGAAGAAGCGCAGTGCGTAGTACCCGTGTGATTCCTCAGATTGCTGCCGTCGAGCAGAAAGGACATATGGGGCATATAAAATGAAGAGGCAGTGTGGACGAGCGCAAAGATTGGAGCATGGATGGGGTTAAAAACAGAGTGCGAGCAGATAAAGACGAAAGGAGTATGGACATATGGAGAAATAGCACAGCTGAGGAGCCATTTCGTTAAAGAACGGTTAATTTTGTCAAGACACAACCTACATAAGATGAAGTAGAGCCCAGTCAAGCTGAGTTAATTTTTTTTAAATGCATGCTCAACTTCAATAAAACTAGCAAGGCCGACGCAAGCAAGTGAGAGCCGGCGCGAAGCGCCGGCGACCGCTTGTTGGATATAAGAATCTCTGTTGTTCTGATGTGACGACGATTCTTCCCCGTCCCCACCACAATGACACAGTGGTCTATCTCCGCCCTCCAAACGGCGACGGAACGAAGCGATGCGGGGCATACCTCAGACGCCCACATCGCCGACGGTGATGGGGTTTCCTTTAACGCTTCCGTCAAACCTTTGGGTGCGTATCGGGAGTTATCCTCCTTCCCGCCAGTGGGCGCGCGTATCCCGCCGGGGTCGATCCCTAAGCAGTTTTTCCTCACCACCCTCAATCATTTCCATGCCAGTGACACAAGAAATCGGTGGGCGGTCTTCGCCTTTTATTCCCCCCGTCTGAATTCCCGTTTTCTACTTTTGTGGCCCAAATATCTCAATATTGGCTGTATATTTTTGCAAAATTCAAAGTGTCAGATGGAACAACACATCTAGGGCTACAATATGAGTGATTTACATTTCTTGTAAAAAAATATCTGACAGAGTTGAAAAATGGCATTTTCACATATCTGGCTTGTTTATTGGCACATCAAGATATTTTGATGCTATCAATGTCTTCAAAATGTGCACATCGTTCTTCTGGGCTATCTGGCATTTTATTTTGTCCAAAAATATGCACTAGTTGTCGAGCAGTGACCAAAAAACCCAGCGGCCATCACTTTTTGCCACAGCGAGTATGATAGAGAGATATATAATGATGAGTTACTCGCCAGCCTGTCCTTCCACCGTGGTTATATCACGAATTGCGCGCATGAGCTGAACTTGAACACACGATCACATGATCTGTTGAAGCGCGTGTGCAGTGGCGTGAGGCATAGATAATAGATGGTGAAAGAGAATCCAAACGAAAGCCTAAATGATGGAGGATGATGGATGGAAGAATGCGATTAGTGAGTTCAAAAGGGAGGAGGAGGGAGCGAGTGGCTGTTAACGCCCGAGTAGGAGCTCGGCTACAATACCCTGATGGACATGAGCGACGAGCGTGCCGTTAGGCACTTCCACAACGGACATACCTCAGAGTACCTCGGACCCTCTGTGTTATCCACACCCAAATTCGACACGTCGGTCCTCGCTCCAAAAAAAAACAAACAGGGGGACAGCCTGAATGAATGGAGTTCCTCTGGGTTTGCTGGTTCGGAGGTGATATCAACCATGCCGCAGGATGGGAATCGAGACGCCTCCATCGCGTTGGGTTTCTTGATGCTGCAGACCCACCAGGTTGGGGTCGGAATCCGTCGGATAGGAGTCGCGCTGGAGTGGCGGTCCCGTTGGTGGTAAGAGTGACCGACCATATTGGAAAAATGGAAAGTAAAATAAAGAACGGCATGGTAAACTGTTTAGATACCGTTTCCGTTTAGTGTGCGCAGATCCATACACGAAAATTAAATGATTGGAGCCTGAGTCCAGTTTCTTCAATTAGAACTTACCGTCATATTTGCAGCAGAGGAACTGCATCAAGACAAGCGAGCATGGAAAATGAAGGTAACGAATGCGCAGTGACGTCGACTGGGATTGTGGGGGATAAGAGAATATTAAGGAAATTATAACTCACCTTGATTGACGGGGTATTCTTCTTCCAGACGCAATAGATGAGTGATCGAAGGAAAACGACGAGGAGGAGCAAGTCTATGCGAGGCCCATAACATTTCAGCGACAGATCTAGAAACATCGCAGAATCGCGTCTACAAATTATAAGTACAGAGGAATAATAAAGTAAAGCAAGTAAACGTACCTCAGCCGCACTGCGTAAGAGTGGAACGACTGAGGAAATCGCGGGGTGCGAAATTTTGCCTGTGTTGATTTGACAGAAAGGTATGTTGTTAAATGCCAGCGCCGTGGAGCCGAGAGGCAGTTCATGTCTCGTGTATACATTCTTGTAAAAAGGTTGTCAGCTGAGTAGACCCATGTAGTTAGACATCTGGCTCACGTCAAAAATATACTGGAGATGGGCTGATATGTGCCCAATTCCGTGTACTTTCCACTGTTCTGGCCGCGTTCGATTTCCAGCCAGATTCCACGCCACCGAAACAGTTGGGGCAGCCGATAGGTCGGCACCTACTCTGCACTGCTCTTCATCCTGTGTTTTGACAGACCACTTGCGACGTGAGGTGATGGCGCTGATGGCGCTGACTACGACTTCACGGGAGTGGCGCCAGACCTTTTCATGTGTCTGAGTGCAGTATAAGGCAAAGTTGTTTTCCTAAGAGGGGAAACTAGGGAACACTCACCAGGAATAGAACGATCCACTTGTATGCCGGGTCATCCTGCTGAATTGGGCACTCATCGAGTATTCTTCACATAAATGTCAGCACTTGGTGGTACAAAGTAAAACACAGCGAAACACAGACGGAATCTGAAGCGAGCTAAAAACCGCTGAAAGGCCCTCCGCCCTGTCTCGATAACTGATCCTAGAATGAGCAGCTTGATACTCGAGCCAAGGTAGGTCTGGGAAACAATTCCAAGGGATGCAAGTACGGACGATAGCCCTATGAACGATGGGAGCTGCGCTTCCAACGAAGGGATTCTGGAAAGGCATTAGTAGGCTGGCGTTTGAAAAAGGAGCGATATAAGCATATGTGATATATATATATCCCAGTAATTGAAAACGTTATATATATGCATTATTGATGCACATATATGTGTAACCCATATGATGCATATATATGTGTATATCGACCACATAAGATGGAAGGCGTGGAACCCCGGAACCCATATGCATATATTTCAGCAGTCACAAGTTAATACGCTCGATCGACGTCGATACCTAGAGCACACATACCAGGGTCAAATTCGGATAAGAATTTCCAGGTTATGGGTGTGGATAAAAAGTCCAAAATTCCGAGACTTTTTGGACAGGCATTTGAGTCGACTTTCAGGGGGTCGTGTCGTGAACAAAGTGTCAGGGAGGAAGAACGCGGATGGGGATGGCACTAATGGACATGCGGTGCAAATATGCGCAAGTGATAGCCATTTAGCTAAGGGAATGAATAGTCCTACATACAACCTATTACATTGGGACGAGCTTCAACAGTTACAAATGTCCATGTCTGTGAGAGACTAGGATGATATCACAGGTTGAAACGGAAACCATGTGTCTGTGAGTGACAGAAGCACTATAGATATGGACCGTAATCCGGAGCCTACAAACGTTCAAAGCCACCTTGTAGTGCTGCGTCGGCCCGTCAAGGAAACTGCGATTACTTAAATAACACAATAAAGGATGGCAACGCGCTCACCATCCCAAGACCCAATCGGCGCTTCGACTTCGCCGATGCCCATACTTGTCGGCACCTTAACGCTGCCCTTATTCTTGGGACAGCAACCCAATCCCTACAATTCAGTGTTGACGCGCTTCTGCACCTTATTGTTACGGCGCCGGAGCACGTCAAACCTCCGTGGCCGGGCGTGCCCATGGGTGCGTTCATATAGCCCACACTTGTTGCATACAATCTTGCCCTTGTTGAGTGGACTGCGGCGCCAACTCGGCAGATCCGTCGTGTGGCAATTGGAGCAGCACCAGCGGAGATACTGTGTCGCCTTGGGACAAGTTCTCCAGGTAAATGTTGAGTGGAGGACATGGTTGTATCTCCTACATGGTTCCGATGGGACTGTTTCCCAGTGAGGACCCGGCCTCTGAGCCAGAGCGTGGGGTCCAGAGTGGGTGCAGATACATGGGACCCTGAGGCCTGATGATGGATGATGCATCACCATTGGTTCTTTAGGCTTTGAAGCCAGGACATCAGATGATGGCAGAGGCAGAACTTGAATAGGGCACGCACTAACTTGTCGGCCGTTTAATATTGTGGGTCATTTGCATGTGAAACTTGGCAATCGCCGATGTCCGGACCCATCCGGACCCACAAAGAGGCAGGTGATGTACGAACCCCGCTATGCGACACCAAGCTCAGTTTCAAGGAGAATGGCTAATAACCAAATATGGGGCGGTGTTTGGTTTTCCAATAGATGTGTTTTGGTTTGGAATAGCTGTGTTTGGTTTTGCAATGGAGTGCCCTGTGTTTGGCTTTGGAATAGCTGTGTTTGGTTTTGGAATAGAGTGCCTCATGTTTGGTTTTCCAATAGGTGTGTTTGGTTTTGGAATGGAACACTGGTGTTTGGCTTTGGAATGGAATGCTGGTGTTTGGCTTTGGAATGGAATGCTGCACCCGGCGTTTCAGGAAATTTTCGCCAGCGACGCAATTTTTACCGCCATCGAGAACTATCCAATGACCACGCATGAACTTCAGGTTTGTGGATATGGTTTTAAGCGTCTAGTAGGGATCGATTCATCTGCGCCAACAGTTATCAAAACTGGACAAGGTACTCCGTCACATCTACGTCTCGAGGCCGTGAGAAGCCCCCGGAGACGATGTATTCAAGTTCCGCGGCCGAGCGGAAGCCCTTTTGAAAAAATGGCGTGGTCCTTTGGATGGCAAGAATTGTTGCTTTGAATTAAATGATTATTTTCTCGACTCAGCCAAGGGGTTGCCGGGGCGCGGAAGGCACTTGTCTCTCTCTTTATAAAATTGCGTGTGTCCGAAGCCTTTTAAACTCCGCTTCAGAATGAACCGTGGTACGCATCTCTCCGACACGGATACGCATCTTCCCGCATTGTTCCCGCATCTCCACAGCTTTTCATTTCAGCTTTTCATTTCCCTTCTTGAGAAACCACTACGTGTACCCACCGCGACGACACGACGACCCCCGCCGCATCATACAGAACTCCAATCCAATCCAATCCAAAAGCTAATAGTCTGAAGTGGCAGGTATCTCACCGAATACCTGAAAACCCGCTGCCGACGTCGCAGCCGGAATCCAGCCGCATCACTGCTCCCGATATCTCCGATTGGTTTCGAGACGACAGTGGCCCTCTGCCTCCAAGCAATTATATTCATGTTGGCCTGCTGGACAGTAAAAGTGATTTCTCGCGCAGTGGAGTCGCCGGCTACCCGCACTTACGCCCGAAGGCAGACACACTGAAAATACCATTCGGATCAGGCGGGATGAAGAGGATGAATCACGTCGAGAAGAAATCCAGGATCCGCGTATTTTGCTAGGTATGGTAGACCTCGGGCGGAGCGCTTGACCGGTGGTACCGAAGGCAGGGCACGAGGTGCAGCAAAGACCACAGGACCAGGCCTCAACGATATCGACGGCAGCAAAAGAGACGTCAAAGCGGCAAAATAACTGTTCTGTTTGCCATCGCCCAGGACATAACAGGACGAGCTGTCCAAAGCGGTAGTAGATTGAATGCTACGCTACATATACCTTACTGACAAATTGTCCACCATGCTCGAATGCACTCAATTGTGCGAACTCCTTGCCTGATTCTGCCCCTGGTATTGTCCGTCTGGCGCGCATGGTACATTGCACCTTATTACGCCTGTCGAGTACTGGATCTCCCGCGGAAGTGTAGGTGGTGGATTGGGTACGTACGTCCCACTGAACAACACCGGATATTAAACGCTTCACGAGGGAAAGACATTCGTCTCGAACGTCAGCGGTATCCTAGAGTAAGAACGACATTAGACCCATAACTAGTGCACGGGGACGGGGAGGTGATAAAAGAACGCAGTACAACGGATTGGGTGGATTCGGACTTGAAAACGCAAGGCGTAGCCAATCCCGCAAAAGCAGAACAAAACAAGAGTAAGAACTACTCACCGTCTCTGCAGTTAAAAAAAAATCAGAAAAATGCCAGCCATTTGAATGCATCTCTATTTTGTCAGGTTATGCTTTTCAACATGGCAGCCATTTGAAATTGAATGGATCTCGTCTCGTGATCGGGTTGCAAACGGACACCTCCACCTACCCACAGAACACCAGTGCAGTTCTGCTGGCGAGTGATTTTGCATGTGTCCACCCTCTGTGCGATGCCACAATCAATTGACCGAACCACAGGGGGCGCACAGTCACCGAAATCGATTTCTCTACAGCAAATCTCACATTCAATAGTTTGAGCACAATAGATTATTTCGGTGACAGGAGCTTCTATCTCGCAAATACACCCGGCATACGTGCTGCGTCTGGTGGAGCTTATTATTTTTGATTTCTTGTAACTCAGCACCTCCCTGGGCATCTCACGGCCTTCGCCCATGTCACTGCAAACCCCTCCTCCTTCATCATCCTCGCTGGCGACACCTTCCATCACGCTGGCGAAGCCCGCCCCCGACACCCTCTTCCAACAATCCTTCCCCTGCCCCGCGCACCTCCTCGCCGAAGCCCGCACCGCCATCTCCACAAACTACTTCTGGTCGCCCTACTCCACCCTGGGCCAATTTGACATCCCGTCCCGTGCGGCGCAGCTTGTCGCCATCTCCGACACGCCGGACTCGTACTACGCCGACCCCGTGACGTCGCAGGTCTCGCGTTTAAAAGATCGCGTGGTTCGATGCAGACGAGGACTTTTTTGTGCTCATTGCGCATGATTTTAGCGTTGTGAGCGCACTGGCGTATTACCCCGAGGAGCTCAATGGCTGGATGGCGAGCGGGTGGAAGCAGCAGACTGTGTGGAATTTCGCGGATGCAGCGAATCCGGTGTTTGTGTTTAGTCCCACGATGACGTATATCTGCTTCTCATTTCGAGACGCGTGCGCTGATGATGCTTCGCAGGAACGTGACAGCTTGAATATCGAGGATGGAGGCAGAAAAATTGTATTATTGTTTTATAACTTGTTCAATTACTCATCTATTATCGAGGTCCTATGGATCAGTATGCACATGTTTGCTTCCACACGCCACTGGGCGCTCGCTAATTCCTGAACTTCTTAGATCAATATCACACTTGGTGGGAGGCCATCGCTTGCGCGTGGCATGCCTCGTATGGTGCGGATCGGCTAAACACCACCAAAGTTAAACAATCATTGATGCCATAAAGCGGGTAAGGCCGACAAGTGGCAGGGCCCGCTACCAGCTGTGGGACTGTGAACATTGAGAAATGATTCTTTCGGGCGGCCCAAGGCTCACTCAGTCGACGCTCGTGCGTCGACCGGCCCGCATTGGGCTGTATTAAGTAGATACAATAGGTCTGGAGGGTGCACATTGGGAGTCAAGGCCTGGGGAAATGGCATCTCTGGTTCAGCTGACGCAAACTCTTGAGGTACCACTGCACAGGTAAAAGGATAGGGCTTCGAATTGGAGAAGAAGGTCACATTTATCCTCGGAGAAGTGAGGCGACGCGAAGTCGCATTCAGAATGTTCTGTTGTACTATACGCTTTGCCTGGCTGGGAAGCGGACGTTCTGTACGTCTTAGACTTAGATCCACCATGAATATTAGGTGGGCGCGGTGAGACATCGTTTAAACGGAACGCTAACCCCTTCCTCGTGAACAGAGGGGTGCGGCGTCTCCTCGTAAGGAGCTGGGGTTTCGCTCAAGTCCAGGAGAGGTACGTCGTTGAATAGCCTATGCTCCGGCGTAACACTTTCTTGCTTAATTATAGGGTTGATTTCTTCGAAGTTTGCGAACGCTTCTCGTTGCGCAGCGAAGTCATCTTCCGTGAAGTCGATGAGGGAAGGGACCGCACCAAAATTGCGTGGGTCGGCTCCCTTGTTTTTATGTTTCGACGAGCCCTCGCCGGAAGGTATGACGGGACTTACAGTCGCCGGCGGCCACCGCCAGATCTACAACGTCGACTACGCTGAGACTGCCGCCCCCACCATGACCCTCGCCTCTTTCGTTTGCTACTCGCACTTGCCGCAAAACACGACCTCGAAGCTGAGAACATTGATTTCTCCAGTGCGTACACCAACGCCGACGTCGAAGAGACCCCCCAGTGGCAAAAAAAGGTAAAATTTCCATGGAGCTGTCGAAATTTTGGAGGTGTCACGCGAAAATTCGGCTGCTGTCGAAATGTCGAACTGGTAAATCGGGTCACGCATCACACCCCCTGTCGATTTGAATGAAAAACCCCAGTACAATCGAATTTGGTTCTAAATGTCGCCTCGAAAAGCGCGATCCAGATGCAGAGTTACATCCTCTTCAGGTTCTCGAGAACGAATATCCAGAACGACCGGATGCGCATTCGCTTTTACAACCCAGGCCATATTGAAGTTTGTCGCATCCAAATGGTGTATCCACGCCACGGTGACGTCTTCTATCTTCGCACTCTCCTCCTCCCCCACAGTGCCCGAGATTGGATCGATCTTACCATCACATAGTACTTACCAGGAAGCCGCACGAGTCATGGGGTTATTCGACAATCGAGATGAAGGTATCATGGCATTCGAAGAGTTGTTGGAGTCCGGTGCATGGCCTTCCCAACTACGATGGATCTTTGCTGTGCCCGCAGTGAGGGAAGTCCGGCACTAATCATTTGGGAAACACACGAATTCGCTGGCGGGCAGATGCAAGTCTCTCTTCATTGTTGTATACCTTATGTGTGCTGATAAAAAATGTACAAGCTCATAAACAGCGTAGACCCCAAGAATTTTGTGGCATTGACGGACTTTGTTTATGCCTCGGCCCTGAAATATAGGTCTGGGGGGGGTCGGAGAGAGTGTGCCTGAGATATACACCGTGCACGCGGTGCTCCTTGTACGTCCGTGTCTCTGGTTCCGTTTGTTCTTTATTCACTGGCTTTTCCAGCGCCGGTTTGTCTTTGATCACCCAACCCTTAAGGCTTCACCTGCCGAAGAAGAGACACCCGACAGCGATATGGAATACGACGAGGCAGAGGACACCCGACTCCGCAAAAAGCCAAAGAAAATGCCAGCAAAGAAGGCCGGTAAAGTCGCCAAGGGTGAGAATTTCTGGGGTAGAGTTAATGAGTGGTTCAAGGTGAAGGTGGCCGAGCGCGGGTCCTCACTGACTGGTCCCAGATGGAAAAGGTATGTGTCGGCACCCATCTCACGAAGGATTGAGTGATACCCACCAAGCCATACGTTCGTCTGTTCCGCCACAGAAGAGTTAAAGAACCACGCCTTGCCGTCCTCGCCGAGTAATTCGGGGAACTGCGTCGGGTTGCAGTGGTACGAGCACGTAATGCCCGTCTTCGCATGTTTGCATTCCCAATGGAATACATCGACAGGGAAGCCGACGGTGTACAGCAGAATGTTGTTGTTTTCGAGATATTGGTAGAGTTGGCAATTATTATCATATATTACGATTTCGGGCAGATCCGTCGACATGGAAAACTTTTTGAAGCATATCCTACGCGCCCCGAATGAGCATGAAAACTATGAAGATATATTTGCTACGTACAACGGTTTGCGACACACTCTCAGACCCGTAGAATGTGGCGTGTGCGACAATCATCCCGCATGGCCGCACAAAAATTTGTTCGTTGTGTGTCCGGCGTTGGCCAAAGAGTGCGCGTAGCTTGCGATTGCCTTGGGGGTCCTTTGCGGCTTCGCATTCGGCGGCTGGGATCTCAATTTCCTCAACTTGCTCGGCCGTTACTTCCGCCGCAAAAGCGTCGTTCGGGTGGGAAACGTTGGCGCGCTGGAGGCGTCCGCGGAGCCGAAACAGAGCTTTATCGCGCCGTTTGTGATTTGTCTCGAGGATCCGATGGTCGGGATCCAGGCATGTGAGGAAATTTGGCTCGACAGCGGCTGAACAACTTTCGACAGCGCAGATGTGATGTAGATGGTCGTGGCCGGGACAGAAGCGATGCCGATTGCTGGCGAGGGATTCTGGGCAGTTGTGTACGCCGCAACACGGGCGACCAATGGTGATTCCGTCGATTACAACTACATGCAGTTTCTCTCGGTCAACAAGTGCCACAAAGTTAAACTGCCACTGACTGCCACTGAACTGCTGCAGTGGCACTGCAGCGACAAAATCCCTTCTGCCCCCGAGAAACCGAACACAAAGAGGTTGTATTAAATACCAAGACCTATTAAAGGGGGGTAAGTGTTCCATATGGTCTATATACATGTCATATAGTTTACTGACCTATCCAAGAATCATCAGATCTCCAATACGAATAATTTAACCCCATTCTTTGTCAATATTCTACACATCAAACATAAAAAGAGTCCGCACAATAGTGCCGCATACCAAAGCACAGGTCCTCTACCAACGGGGTGTATGAGATGAGTTTTTCTATTGATAAGATAAGCCCACATTGATATTGAACATTAATGAGCCAACAGTGCTAAGTAAAACTTTGAGGTGATGGTAAAAGAATGCTGTGAAATCCTGCGAACCAAGACCGAATGCTGCACCGTGGGTTGGCAACACAGTATGTGGTACAACAACAGTTCCATTCGCAAGGCGGGGCAGGCCTGGTATGATTCAATGAGCCAAACAGCAAGCAAAGCCTGGAGGTGTTTTTGTTGTGTTGAAGGCGAGCCCAGATTTGCCCAGATCCAGTAGAAGGCGAGATGAGTGGCATGTTATGGCGCCACAGTCCGAGAATCAAGCGCAGGCAGCGTATTCCGGAGCATGAGTCGATTATATAGTACACACGTAACGAACTTTAGTTGAACGAGGACAAGAGTGCCTTCGACCAGCTTGTCGTTCAACTCGTGAGGACAAGAGTCGCGCATCGCCCGTCAAACCCAATCGAAATCAACTTCACGCTTACTGCCAAGGCTCAAGTATTGGTCCAGATTTTATCTGAACACAACTTTTCACGTTTTTAATGTATCGTCTACGGTCAACTTATCCCTGATACTTCAGATCGATGGGCAGGTAGGAAGCACTCCCGGAATCTGGTGAGTAACACCATCATCCCTTACGCCCAGGTTCTCAGTTCTCACAGGTCGCAAAATATTTTCACCGATATGGGCGCGGATGTAAGCCTTGCCAGTGAACTATCGCGTGACAATTTATCTCAACAAGATTGGCAACGCTCTTCGGAACTCTTCCGTGGTGTAACCCATTTTTTTTAGAGTGCAAAAATGATTATTTCAGTGATTGAGCATGGTTTGGGTTTTCGAGCTCCCGAATTTTGCCGCTTATGTAATGTTCATACGCACTATATATGGGCGCCGTGTACGCGTCAAGAACACAAATACCCAGAAAATTTCGTCTACGTTGCTGTGCGCCGTTTGCTTTTCACAAATTCTGAGAATTTAACTGTCCAGTGGTATTCACGCAAATCTTGGGACATGTCTATCGTGAATAGCATAAGAGTGGGTGTATTGCGCTCTCCTCAATTTCATAGCGCTGAAACAAAGCAGAAAAGGTTCCCAAATTTTATATTGGGATGGCCTTTGTATTTTAATCCTATTTCAGCTACCGATGAGTGGGTTTGTTTCGGACGTGAAACCACTCAACCGTTGCCTTTATTGACAACCCCCGGAGATGTGAGTTAGCGCGAAGTTCAAGCCAGATACATACTTTTCCCATGCTCTTCAATCCCACAAGGTCCAAGCTTGAAATATTGAAGAAAATGGATGGAGAGAGTGGACAAATAAAAAAGATATATGTCAACTCGAGTTCCTAGAGGTGCATACGTCGGCGATAAATTGTGAATAAAAACTACAACTTGAAATGAAAGAATGAGATGTACCATGGAATGAAGGGACAGTACAATATTGACTGACTTGCTCGATGTTGAAGCATCCATAGTCCGGAGTAAACAACCAGCCAAGTGAAGCTACGTGGCTTGTTTTCAGGGACACAAGGGGCTGTTCGGCCTTGTGTATACCACATTTTTCACTCCATCCATGTCCAGCACAGTACCAGCATTAGAATCGACCGTGATTTCAATTCTAAGTCGGGAACCAGCTAGCCTCCAGTTGTGTCCAGGACGACGCACTGCTCCCACCCATGTGACTGCGCCAGGTGAAGGAGGCAGAGTTGCCCTCCTTCCAACACAAAAAATCCGAGATTGCAGTGCCGGATTAACCCCCGACAAACCGTATAATATTTCGGCATTTGGGCAGATTTTGGTTGGTCGTCATTCAAAAGTGGAATGGGTACGGATTTTTTCGGCAGAAAACGGCTTGTAGGCATGGAATGAGTGCTCTGGGGGACTCAGAAAAAAAATTGACCCCCCGGCGAACCGAGTTGTGTAATATTTCCGTATTTGGGCAATTTAAAACCCTCCGGATTATTTTGATTTGTCCTCGTTCAGAAGTGGAATGGGTACGGATTTTTGAATGGAATACGGCTCGTAGGCATGGAATGAGTGCTCTGGAGGACTGAGAAAAAAATCAACCGCCGGCGAACCGAGTTGCATAATAGGTATTTCCGCATTTGGGCAATTCTCAACTTAAACCCTAAATATTTTGGCTCGTTATCGTTCAGAAGTAGAATGGGTGCAATTTTTTTGCTGGAATAAGGCTCTCTGGCATGGAATGACTTCTCTCAGGGACCCACAGAGAAATTTAACCCCCGTAAATTCCACAATCTTTGCGGGTTCTGGAATCATGCATGCACATTCAGCGCAGTATCTCGTCGATTTATAGGACATTTGACCCACATAGCTATCGATATTGATTGAATCGAAGTTATGATCAGGACGGTAACGATGCTGGCCAAGTCTGCAACAGGCGCTTGGGAAGCCTTGATGGAGATTCCAGTTCTGAACGAGGACAAACCAAAATATTCCGGAGGGTTTAGATTGAGAATGTAGCACTCAACGGCAGTACCTCGAAGTACTCAGCTCTAGTGCTTCTAGGCACTACTTCTGAGCTCACGGTACTACGTCTGAGTGTTTCCGAGCACTTCAACCAAGCGCTTCAGGGCACTCAATCCGAGGGCTGAAGCACTTCTTCTCAGTGCTCATGGGGATAAAGCCGAATCTCTGAATAAATCTGTATATTCCGCTGTACTAAAACATGTACAAGTAACTAAAAATTACCAAGTTCCTTCAGATGCGCATAAGACGAGAGTAGATGTGTCGGAGATCACTCCCCTGCCATGAACGAACACACAAGTTCTCTGAAATGGGGAGCAATTAAAAAAAAAAAAAAAACGCGCCGCGCTCCAGGTTCCGCAAACGGCACGACCCTATAGTCCCCTAGTAACCCAGATGCAAGGATAAGCCCGAGCCGTCCGTCCAGAACTGTTGAATTCATGTATATCCCACAAGTTTAGTGAAGCATGAAAGAGTTCAAAAGATTTTGGAAAGTCATTGATCAATGGTCAAAGATTGAAACCGGGGACCAAGTCGCTTTGACCCCTGTTTGACCGGGTCAAAGCCAACATTGGTCCCCCGATGAACAAGCAAAGGTGGACTTCATGCGTGATTAGGCCAGACTTGACGTCCGAGTTGTCGATGGTGCGGAGACGCAGGGCGCGCGTCTTCCACACTGTAGTGAACAGCCAAAACAATAGCCACGAAATGCATCTGCATTTTAGCGCAGTAGTTCGCGTATGAGGGCGGTCTGTGTACCTTGCGCGGGTCACACTGAATATATTTGGTGCAACTGGGTAAATCACGGGAAAATGACGACTCGCGAGCCATGCGCCCGTTAAAATATTCATGTTCTTGAAAAAGATTGCTCAATCATCCCTGCGACAGGTTTTTGACGTCAAAATATCTGACATACATTGTACGGGTCACACAGAATATATTTGTTGCGACTGGGTAAAACTTGGGAAATAAACAGTGCGCGAGCCATGCTCCCGTTATAATATTCATGTTAACCTTTTGAACCGCCACTATAACTGGGCGATGTAAGTCCTTGCTGGCCCTCGACTTTCATCGCAGACCCAGACAAAAGTATCAGCGGATCAAAAATAGCCAGACGACTGACGGAAATACAATTTCTCACGGCTCTCGACCAGTTTTGATCTGACCCGTGACTCCTGCACAGCCATGTCCGATATGGAGACTTCCAGGAGCTCTGGTTTAACAATCAGAGCGGTACAGGTGATTTCAAACAGACAGAACTGCTCAGAACAGTGCTGGGCATCATCTGCCAATTCACAGCATTTGAGTCGCTCTCCATACCAAGTCACGCTTTTCTGGGCATGAGAAAACGGCTATACTTGGCAGGGACAAGCAGGCACTTGCCTGATTTAAGCTTTTCGCTTCAAACCTTAATTGCGAGCCAGAATATCCCAGCCAGGGTTCAAATTGGTGCGGGGGAGTGTGTGAGAGCGAGAATATCACAATTGTGATCTGACCCGTGACTCCTGCACAGCCATGTCCGATATGGAGACTTCCAGGAGCTCTGGTTTAACAATCAGAGCGGTACGGGCGATTTCAAACAGACAGAACTGCTCAGAACAGTGCTGGGCATCATTTGCCAATTTGCAGCATTCGATTCGCTCTCCATACCAAGTCACGCTTTTCTGGGCGTGAGAAAACGGCTATATTTGGCAGGGACAAGCAGGCACTTGACCGGTTTAAGCTTTTCGCTTCAAACCTTAATTGCGAGCCAGAATATCCCAGCCAGGGTTCAAATTGGTGCAGTGGAGTGTCCACAAGCCAGAATATCTCAGCCAGGGCTCAAATTGGTGCGGTGGAGTGTGTGAGAGCGAGAACACCACAGTTTTGATCTGACCCGTGAATCCTGCACAGCCATGTCCGATATGGAGAGCTCCAGGAGCTCTGGTTTAACAGGCCTTTCTCCGCTGGCGTGGGGCCTTTTTTACGTCTCCTATTTTTTTTTTTGCGGCTTAGTCCGACCTTTTGACGGACACATCTCCAATTTTTCACTGTGTTAGATGACCAGGCAAATTGTTGACTACCAATGATGGTCTGCCAGCGGGAGTCGGTTGAGATTTTGGGGGAGATTGTGTGTGGTTGGGCTGCGTACCAATTGCGTCACAATATGGAAGGAATTCAGGATTTGCCACCTCCAACAGCTGTGCAACATTTGCTGCAATCTCTGGACCTTCAGGATTAAGCAACTGCTATGCATGTTCCATCATTTCAGTCAATTGAGCTGTAGAAATTGTCCAAGTCGGAGAGCTGTCAGTTGAGCTGGAGGGTCTCAAAACTGAGGGACCCAGTGGATGGACGAGAGGACTGGGAATGTCTATAACAAATCGTTTCCGTGTGTCCCGAGTGTCCGAGTTCTCCATATCCAGACACAGATAGTTTCCGGTCCATTCCCAGAAGTCGGCAGAAGAGGAATCCATTCCTTGAGGATTTTTCATTTCCATGATTTGACCAACAACCATACCATTAAATTCTGGTCTCCAAGGTCTGCCAATGATGCTGCTGTTTGGACAGATTTGTCCTTGCCAATACAAATTCCTTTTACAAGCAAAATGGACTGACGGCCTGGGGATATAGAATGTCTGTGACCTCTTCTAGAAGTGATCGTGCTGTCTTGTAATCCTCTAGCTCTGGGTATATAAAGTCAATTGAGGCTCAATACTGGCTGAGAAGCGTCCTACCAGCAGATCTCGAGCACTTCACCAGCGCCTCCAACCTCCCACGGGTGAAACGCATAACCTCGTCCCGCTGTTCCAATGCCTCGAGAAGCTCTGTTTCGCGCCGCAGGAAGGCGTCCTTTGTCTCCTTCTGCTTCGATTGAATAATCTCATACATTTCCGCTTCTCGACGCTGGTAATGATGGATCTTCCAATTCAGGGATTGAATTTCGGCATCTTTATCCTCTTTCAGCTTATTCAATGCCTGAATAAGCTCCATTTCACGCTGACAAAGGGAGTAAATTTCGGCGTACTTATTACGTATTGCGTCTTGGAATGCCAGTTCTCTCTCCCCTAATTTGGATTTACGCATGAGAAACGTTTGCCGTTCCGTTGCAAACCTTATACGCTCATGTTTCAGGAGCCTTGCCGCCGACGGACGCATTCCTGGCTAGTCATTAAAGAAATGTCAATGAGCATAGTGGTCTCAAAACAACGACCAACATTTTGAACCAGCATCGTTTTCACGACATCGTTCAAAGATTGAGAGTAGCTCCTTGGGAGTGACAGTACTTTAGCACCCCTAAGATTTGCGAAATTAACCGGTGCAACCCTTACATCACGTAATCGACCCACTGTATAAGTTTATTAGCTCACTTTGCGTTTGGCCTCATGAAACAGGGGCGTCAGAACACAAAGGTGGTAGATGAGACATCCCAAGGACCAAATATCGGATTTATTATTATACATTTTCCCTTGAATCAGTTCCGGGGACATATAATATGGTGTTTGTAGGGTAGTCAGGCGTTATGAATCATAAAATAGGTACGGGAGCTTACTCCAACGAAAGTTTTACCAAAGCTTCCTCCATCTAGAACTGCTGCCAGACCGAAATCTCCAAGTTTCACGGTGTTGGTCTCGTCCAGGAGGACTATCGGTAGCGCCGGTAAGAAGCCAATTGATACAGCATGAAACATAACGAGCCATTCTCAGGTTTCAGATCTCGATGCAATATCTGCCCATTCCATTTCATGCCGTTTCTATATTCTCCGGATCTTTAATTGCCTGCGAATCCGTCCTATCTTTACTTCCCGCGAATTTGTCATACTTTATTGTCTTGCGCCTTATTTGACCCAGAGGAGAGTTTTGGGGCATCATCCTTTTGCGCGCACCAATCCTCATCGACATCGTCCTCCAGATGTGTTCATCTACGCCGAATTAATCATAGATTGATAAATTGACCACAGAAATGCGAAAAGTTTGAGACAGAAACTCTCAAACCAAATTTCCGGTCACTTTTGGTCACAAAGAGTATTGGCTATATTTTCAGGGTGAGAACTAAGCTTGTAGTAGCCGTTCTGGTGAAAACGTCAAAATTCGATGAAAAATCACCCGCACCTTAAGTTCCGCCCTTAGCTGTAAACCCCACGATAAATCAGCCTTGGGGCTTTTGAACTGCCACTATACCTGTGTGATGTAAGTCATTGCTGGCACTCGACTTTCATCGCAGACCTAGACAAAAGTATCAGCGGATCAAAAATAGCCAGACGACTGACGGAAATACAATTTCTTGCGGTTCTCGACCACATCTGGCCAGCCAGCAATTCTGCCCTGGTTATCCCGTAAGAGTGTTGAAATCAAACGTATTCCATGAGCAGAACCCGTGGCAGCATCCATTAGCCCGAAGCCGAGCAGCAATCCATTAACAATGTTGATCTCTTCCAAAAATGGGACCTACGTATATTCCCGAAAGCCGAAGCGGGGCGGGAATGACTGTCCGAAAACGTATATAAGGGCTCGGTTTTACAGGACAATTCAGCATCTCGCGCTGCTTCATGTCTGTGCCATTCTGTACAAGCACAACATGTCCATTGGCACAAGGTGTACAAAAGGCCAACACCTCCCACTTTTCACCCAGCTCTCCACCCTTGTGGTCGAAAGCGGGAGTCTGGATTGAAAGAGAGAGTGGGAAGCATGGCTCCAACTGCCCCATGCACCATCATTTCGGATTTGTAAGTCAACACCTCGTGCAGTACAGTGCTAATGTTGTTTAATTTCAGTGGAATTTCAGTGGACCCCATTGCCTGACCTTAGCATCCTTTCCCACTCTCCACCCGGCTCTCCACCCTCGTGGTCGAAAGCGGGAGTCTGGGTCAAAAGAGAGTGTGGGGAGCATGGCTCCAACTAAACCATCATTTCATATTTGTAAGTCAACACCTCGTGCAGTCAGTGCATTAGTAATGTCTGTTTAATTTTAGTGGACCACATCACCCGACCTTAGCATCCTTTCCCACTCTCCACCCGGCTCTCCACCCTTGTGGTCGAAAGAGAGAGTGGGGAGTATGGCTCCGACTGCACCATCATTTCTGATTTGTAAGTCAACAGCTCCTCGTGCAGTACAGTGCTGATGTCTGTTCAATTTCAGTGGAATTTCAGTGGATCACATCGCCTGACCTTAGCATCCCTTCCCACCCTCCACCCGGCTCTCCACCCTTGTGGTTGAAAGCGGGAGTCTGGGTCGAAAGAGAGAGTGGGAAGCATGGCTCCAACTGCACCATCATCTCGGATCTGTAAGTCAACACCTCCTCGTGCAGTCAGTGCTAATGTCTGTTTAATTTCAGTGGAATTTCAGTGGACCCCATTGCCTGACCTTAGCATCCCTTCCCACTCTCCACCCAGCTCTCCACCCTTGTGGTTGAAAGCGGGAGTCTGGGTCGAAAGAGAGAGTGGGAAGCATGGCTCCAACTGCACTGTCATTTCGGATTTGTAAGTCAACACCTCCTCGTGCAGTCAGTGCTGATGTCTGTTTAATTTCAGTGGACCACATTGCCCAACCTTAGAATTCTTTCCCACTCCCCACCCGGCTCTCCACCCTTGTGGTCGAAAGCAGGAGTCTGGGTCGAAAGAGAGAGTGGGAAGCATGGCTCCAACTGCACCATCATTTCCGATTTGTAAGTCAACACCTCCTTGTGCAGTACAGTGCTAATGTCTGTTTAATTTTAGTGGAATTTCAGTGGACCTCATCACCCGACCTTAGCATCCCTTCCCACTCTCCACCCGGCTCTCCACCCTTGTGGTCGAAAGCGGGAGTCTGGGTCGAAAGAGAGAGTGGGAAGCATGGCTCCAACTGCACCGTCATTTCGGATTTATAAGTCAACACCTCGTGCAGTACAGTGCTAATGGTGGTTTAATTTCAGTGGACCCTATCGGCCGATGCTAGCATCCGAAGGTCAAGGCTTATTTGGCCTCTGTCACCCTGCTGTACTCTGCTACTGGAGAGTACCTATTGTCCATTTTCTAACCCTGCTATGCATAGGGATACACCGAATGTCCACATCCATAACACCTCCTATCGCTATTTCCAACGTGCCCTACTCGCCTGGCGGTCAGAAGTGAGAGTACGAGCCCAACTCCTCTCTACCCCGTGGTCTATGATGTGCATGCCCATTTGGCCTCTGTCCCATTCTTCCTTTGTTTTAGTTTGCCTGCCCTCTGCCATCGTTCATTCACAAAGCCACATGGCAGCCCCTGGCCGAGGTCTGATCACCCTCTTTCATACTATTCACACATAATGCATCGTGAATTAGCATCGGCAGAGCATGGTTCTCTCTTGTCAAAATTCTCTGAGAGCAGTCAAGGCTGGGTACTCATACCCTTTTTCTTCTTTCCACCTTAAATTTCGAGTTTATTGATTTTTATCGATGCTTTATAGGTCAAGCGTTGACAGAACATCACTGGCACTTAATTGGTAGTCTCCTCCAAGATCTCTACCTGGGGCTGAAAGAAGCTTTTACATTCTCTGTATTGCTTGGTGAGTGGAACATTCGTTCCTTGCGGATGAACATTTATACCATCATAGCCAATCATATGCAATGCCGTTGCACGCCACACACGTTCTGAAGGGATATACTGTTGACTTTTGTTTGGGTTCTGGGGGATAAAAAGTCGCAACCTGCACAGTTGCGACCTCTGTTTGGGTTCTAAGGGATCAAGGTCATCGCAACCTGCCAAGTTGCGACTTCTGTTTGGGTTCTGGGGGATTAAAGTCGCAACCTGCCCAGTTGCGACTTCTGTTTGGGTTCTGGGGAATTAAAGTCGCAACCTGCCCAGTTGCGACTTCTGTTTGGGTTCTGGGGGATTAAAGTTGCAACCTGCCCAGTTGCGACTTCTGTTTGGGTTCTGGGGGATTAAAGTTGCAACCTGCCCAGTTGTGACCTCTGTTTGGGTTCTGGGGGATCAAGGTCGTCGCAACCTGCCAAGGTCTGACTTCTGTTTGTTCTGGGGGATCAAAGTCGCAACCTGCCAAGTTGCGACCTCTGTTTGGATTCTGGGGGATCGAGGTCGTTGCTACCTGCCAAGTTGTGACTTCTGTTTGGGTTCTGGGGGATAAAAGTCGCAACCTGGCTATTACGACCTCTATTTGGGTTCTGGGGAATAAAAGTCGTCTCAACCTGACAAGTGGCGACCTCTGTTTGGGTTCTGGGGGATCAAGGTTGTCGCAACCTGCCAAGTTGCAACTTCTGTTTGGGTTCTGGGGGATAAAAGTCGCAATTTGGCCAGTTGCGACCTCGTTTGGGTTCTGGGGGATAAAAGTCGCAACCTGGTCAGTTGCGACCTCTGTTTGGGTTTTGGGGGATAAAAGTCGCAACCGCCAGTGCGACTTCTGTTTGGGTTCTGGGGGATAAAAGTCATCGCAACCTGACAACTCGACCTCTGTTTGGGTTCTGGGGATAAAAGTCGCAAGCTGGCAAGTTGCGTCTTCTGTTTGGGTTCTGGGGGATCAGATCTAGCCAGTCGGTGATGCTTGCCCCTGCTGATTAATCTCTGTTCTGGACCAAGAGACGTGAAGGCGACCCTTCGCAGGTATTGTCAATTTCATTGGCAAACCCTGATTCTCATAATTTTGCCTCCCCCGTCACCTTCGCTCTGACCTTACTCATCTATCTATCTTCTCTAGCTCTTCCCGGCAGTCTGCTTTATCACATCAGAATCGAAAGATCTCATCCAAAGGTGCTCAACACGAGCCTATCCCGGGCATTTAGTGATTTGAGGGTCCAAAATTTGGGCCGTACTCGGTGTAAGGTGTAATCCAATGGAGGAAGTAATGTTCTATGATTAATGCCTAAAGTTTAGGGTGCCCCAGATTCCGGCCGATTCTCGGCCGAGTCCTACACTATAGGGGTATAATAATATTCCTGGGAATATTATCTGCCCAGAAACATAGGGTGCAGCCCATCATGTTCAGTGGGAGCCCTAGGTAGGGCTGCCCAGTATATTATTGCCTGAAACATTTATGAGCTCATTGTAATATTATCAGGGCAGGACCTTTCAGATGGGCTGGACATTGGTTATTCTCGCAATAAGTCGGCAGGGATCCTTTACTAAGCACAGAACTTAGGAGGATTCAATGTACTCCCCATTCAGAAGGTTTGACCATAAGTTCGGCTGGACTACTCTTCCGACGGCGGCAAAAAAAGTTCGGAATTTTGCAGCCATTACATCACATTTCCGTGTGTTTTTCAGTAACTGGATTTTCATCTTTGAGGTTGGGTCTTCTTTGCCTGATTCGAGTTTTATGAACCCGTAAACTTAATGGCCTCTCTGACGTCCATTGGCGAATCCAAACACGAGCTTAGTAACACCTTACAGCTCCCAGATCCCTTCGCTACCGCGAGCTTGCCCACGGCAGGGAGAAAAATTCCTACCACGGAGAAAAATGCCTACCTCCAGTTCTCTCAGCGTGGAAACAAGCCGGCCGACATCCCACAGAATACGGCCATCCCCTGGACCCAGGCCATGTACCCTCACCCCGTCATCACCTGTGACGACCTGCTTGACAGTCTCGACCCTCAGCAGCGTGCCAAAGTCGAGGCAAACCCTGGCAACTTCCTTGCCGTAGTCCCCATTTGTGCGAGGAAGGTGTTCTACCAGAAGAACCCCAGCATCCACCACGACGTGCTGAAGTTCATCTTATCACTCGGTTTCACCTACGACGGCATCAACGACGTCTGCAACAACCTCCAGAAATCATAATGTGATTCTCCTTGGCAAGCATGATGGTGGGGAACGTGGGGTAGTTCGGGCTTTCGTGGTGCACATTGAACCACTTACCAAACATAATGTGCATCATTTTTGACGTCATTATTTGGTTTTGCCACAGCTGCTGCGCAGCTATGGCCGTGATGCTGCCGAAACAGGCCATTTTCCACACTTCCTCCTCCCACCTAATGCCGGAATTAACACCGACAGCTTTTAAAGCACTGTATGCAAGGTTTGGATACATAATGGATAGGGAAATGAAAGCCGCACGGTGCCGCATGCGGCTTTGCACAATGCACAAAAGCTGCATGCGGCTCTGTGCAGCTTTGCACAACCTGTCTAATTACATCAAAAAGCCGGTACTTCATCACCTGCAGATTTTCAGTGCAAGTCGAACGCACTTACTCCTAAAGAACTCTGACCAGAATTGAGGTCGTAGTGAGTGTTCTAAGCAAAATGTTACAAAAAAAAAGAAAAATCGGCCCGTGCCCTAAGTTCCGCAAACAGCTGTAATTATCCTTAATCAATTCAGGAAAATTACCACTCTGCAGGGCGCTAATTAGAATTCTGGGTGTCAAAAAAGCTTAAATCAGTCAAGTGCTTCCTTTACCTAGTGAGCTCTGCCGCAAAGCGCGCTACAAATGTTATGTGTACTCGTCTCGCCTTGCTGTCGTTCCATACACATTTATTCCAGGCATATACTAGCGCCAACAGTATTTACACTTGCTTGTACACTGGGAAGATCCCTGGAACTCGGACCGGCTACAGCGTACCTATGGTCAAATCACGCACAGATTGCATTGTCATGATTCGGCAACCCCCGGCACACACCCACAAGGGCACGGACCTTTTGTGTTTCGGTGTTCTAAAGAGACGCCGTTTTCCATTTTGCACCTTCTGCATGATTCATTGTGAGGTCTGTCCGTCCCCACCCCTTTATCCCTCCTCCCACGTCCCCACCACTCCCATTGCGCGCAAGGCCACATAATGTGTACAACTCTCCATTCCAGAGAAGCTTCCGCTTCTGGAGAGAGATTCACATTCCAAGAAGTTATGCTTCTCAGGTCCTCATAAGGGCCGTTCTCTCCAGCCCCAACAAGTCAGTATATGTCCAAACAACGCGTGGAGGTACTGTATTTGGATTGTCGATTTGGAAGGCCCTGGAACAGCATTTGTGGATTTACGACATTTGACGGATAGGAACCCGGGAAAAGCATTTGCGGATTTGATTTGTGGACAATATCTGTGGGACGGAGCGAAGTTTGCTGTGTCGACGAGATCCACGGCTCCAACAAATCCACGCCACAATTCAGATTTTTCCTCCACAAATACTATCCAAAATTCCAGCACAGCCCCATTTGCAACCCACGAGCTGCGTCTGGATCATTTTGTTCACCTTCTGTTCTGTTGGAGCTCAGCGCCGGTCGCATCGCACTTACATTGCGAACCCTTCCGATACAACGGATTTGCTGGCACACTGATAAAAGCATCCACGGACCAGGTATTGTTGGTATTTGTGGATCGGCATGTGGAGCTCGTGCTGTGTGTGCTTTGGAAACGCTTCGGCTTCCGAGCGACGTTCAATCCTACAAATATGGTCCCAAATATTGAATTGGTCGGGACGTCGGCAGGTAGACGCGAGTACACTGCCGTGGAGGATATTTGGAATTTACGGTGTTTGTGCCTCCGTTTTTTGTTGTTTTTGCGCTCCCCGACAGCGAGGGATGCAAAGCAAGCCTTGCCAACTTTCCACAAATACTGTAAGCTCCACGAAGCCCGGATCCACCATTTCCTTTCGACTCGGGTGATTGGCGGTCTAAAGTACATAAACCCAGGAAGCCGAAGGCAAAAGGCGGATCCACAGTCTGCCTCGGCCCCGGTTGTGGGCAGTGTAAAATGCACAAACCTGCACTGGTAGTATAAATGGGACAGCATACTGTCCCGGTTTTACAGCTCCTCTGATCATGCCCAAAGTTCAGTGCCGGCGGACACCAGTATGTGCCTCAAACTCAACATATTGCATCATTAAATATGAGATAGGCTTGCTTGAGATGTTGGGAGAAGAAGATACGATGTGATCGTGCTCCTTCATGCGAACACTGCACGTAAGCGATAAACTTTATGAGGAATGGTATTTCATCTTTTGTAGGAGAAGAAACACCCAGTGTACCTATCCCGAAGCCAACTCTCGGACCAGATCTTCTAGATCGAAGAAACTCCAGCTTTTGGTAGATGAACAGATGCCGGGTATGCAATACAATAATGGCCTATTTTTTCTAACATCTATCACTCACCACAGCCACGATGAATCCGTCACTTCTCAATCTTGATCGACGACTGAGAGTTGTTGAAAGCGCGCTATTTGGTTGGACCTCCCCCATCGACTACGGCGTTTCAGGTCCAATCCCTAGTTTGAGCGAACCCTGGGCGATTTATCCAAAATATATTCCCCCGGCCGAGGCTGAATCGACTTTTGATTGGCGCCAAATCTCTCACCCCTTCGATTATCCAGACCTTTTTCCAGATGCTTTAGCTTGGCGAGTTATTCCTAGTGTTCAGGATAATCTCGAATGTTCAGAACATTCTCGAGGTTAGCAATGGTTTCCTGATGTGTCTCCATTTGAGTCCACTCTACGACGTCATGACTCCTAAATCCGACTAGTTTCCCAAAGTTTTCCTTCGTACTGTGTACTTCCAAATACTTTCTTTTGAATACAGATTTCCTCCCAAAATAAATATGCTTGTTGGTACCACAAATCGAGCACCACCGTTTAAACCACCGGGATAGTGAATTTAATTACTACTTCAAACATTCACTATCCCGGTGGTTGGGGCCCTCCGGAATATCTAAAGGTACATCATATCGAAAATCTAGGTCTTTCTAAGCACTATTGATAGCGGGGGACGTGTTCTGCACTTCGACACCCAAAAACATCGAAATCTGAGCGAATAGTCGTCTGGGGGTGCAGATAAGAAATCGCAGGGCTTCCCAATGAGGAGAGAAGCACCGTTATTATGCTCTCGAACGGCATAACGAGTATTGAGAAGGCGAAACAAAAACTGTTGCATGGTGCGAGCAGACACAGACATTGAAAGCAACGCTATTGATGTGTCTGGGTTCGGCATACATTAAGCAGGCATAGGAGCTTGGAAAAGAATGGATTTCATTGTTGAATATAACAGAGGCCCCGCAGCAGAGGAAAAAAGATATTGAGGAATGGGTCGAATGTGGAGGTGAATGCGCAAAAAAGCAAGAATTTGAGAGTCAGTGAATAGTCAAGGAAATTTTCGAGAGTTTCATACTGACGTTTACAACGCTGTCGGAAATTGGAATGTGATAGTGGCAAGGAACCCCGGCCATCTGTCACGTCCCCACGGCGCGACCCATGGCGTGTGCCGAGAGTCATAGATGGAGGTGCAACTGACTGCATGGATTATGCACGACAGAAAATAAGAAGGGACGGCCCACCGTCGTCTTCCTGAAGCTGCACAGCCTTGGAACGCGTAATACCTCGGAGCTGCACAGAGAGTTTCCGGAGCATCGAAGTTGGGATGGGCGCGAGGCGGGTTGATCCCGGAAAAAAATCAATAATAATCGATGCGACACCGTCCGCAGTGCGATGTTCAAAAGCTGCGCAGCTGCCCAGATTCGATGATACAAATGCGCAGGTTGACAAGTTGCCGTCTCTCTACACGATGTTGGTGAGCAGTGCGAAAATAATAAGAATCCCGTACGCTATTCTGAACCCTGTGCCTCACAATGACATTTTGAACCCTATGGCCAACAATGACATAATGAACCCCGTGCCCCACAATGGCAATTTCAATCCCGTGCCTCACAATGCCATTTTAAACCCCGTGTCTCACTATGGAACCGACCATCCGGTGGCTGGGTTGGTGGGGGGCCTGGGTCCTGTCCCTACGTCACATATCTCCCGTCGGCGTTTGCTATCCTGAACCGTAGTCGTAGCAGGATGCAGGCGTAAATTGGGAGGCCTGTTGAGCTACATAGATTATGCAAACATTCACAATGTCTCCGGCATAGTTGAAAACGACCCACAATGCTATCGCACATTCTTTCGGGCCTCATCGAGTATTTGACGGACATTGACCGGACAACATTGGGCGACGACGGATGGTTCTGTGTTTTTCTTTTGGCATGAGGATATGAGTGTCGGAAACGAACAGGAACCACGGCCGGTTTAACCCACCAAAAGTGCCTCAAGCTCTCCAAAGAACCTCGTACACAAACTCAGCACTTCCCCATCGCGTTTGAGCTGCTACATGAGTAATCCAGGTGAGTAAAGGAGGCTTTTGCAGTATGACTAGGTAAACAGACAGAATTGTCCTGGGAACCTGGAAGCCTCACGGCTCCGACGCCGCCAGTCAAGGGCTCGACCTTCCTGGATGAGTTGTAAGCCTCGGTCGCCGAATAACAACGAAACTGAAACTTACCTTGTTGAACCCGTTCCCGGGCTGTCAACCTTGTCTGACCGGGCTTCAGAGCGGGGCACGACGGTCAATTTTTGGTCCCATGAAGTCGGTGTCGGTAGCATGTGGCGGGCTGGCAGTTGCGACATGCTGGGGCCGACAGTGACAAAACCGATTACCGATTAGCGCTTAGCTATCGATGGCGTGTCAAGTGCACTCAATCGGCACGTGATGCTTTTTATTTTTTGAATTTGAATTTGAATTTTGGAGCGTTTGGGTATGATGCCAGGGAATCCGCTCAGGAGGAAATGCCGTTCCACACAAAAATTCAACTAGTGTGGGACTCCGAAAATTATCCTAAGATGGAGAGCG
Organism: Mycena olivaceomarginata; assembly: GCA_029378375.1. Lineage (NCBI taxonomy): Eukaryota > Fungi > Basidiomycota > Agaricomycetes > Agaricales > Mycenaceae > Mycena > Mycena olivaceomarginata. The sequence continues at coordinate 64,857 of JARKIC010001709.1, forward strand.
TGAGACCCGTATGTCAGCAGTCACCCGTGACAAGGTCACACCCAAAATAAGTAGCACCCCTCACAAAGCATTGTGGGACATGATTCTTCATAGAAATGTTAGTTCTAAGCTAAAGAATGAGCACTAGACATATTTCAGGTTTGAATTGATCCCGCGAGATATTCGCATTTTGAACCCCATGCCCCCAAATGGCATTTTGAATCACATGATTTGTAATGGCATTTTGAACACTATTGAATAGTTTACAGCCAATGTCGGAACCGAAGGCGCAGTCAAAATTTAGATGAATGCGCATATAATGTATGTGGGCCTGAGCAAGGCAGACTGACCCTGACGAGGGTAAAGCTTACATTGTTTACATCCGTGAGGAGAGGGGCTGACTGTGATCCCGAGAACAAAAAAAAAGTAAAGTATGAGTTATGGGGCACGGTGAAAGTGCCGCCATTGCCACCAGTGCCGCCTTTTGCCGCCAAGGGGCGGCAGTCATGTGCCGCCCTTAATGTGAAAAGTGCCGCCACTTGGGGGCGGCACTTTTGTCACGCTACCGCCTTCTGCCGCCATCGTATTTTTTAAGTCTTAGACAAAGTTAAGGTCAGCCATTGAGTCAATATTCACTTCTACCTACTGTGTTATGTGTATGTTGAACCACCCCACGGTGAGTCGGTGACCCAGTTCCCAACTTAAACCAAACTTCCACATCAATCATTGGTTAGATGTTCTGATACCAAATATTCCTTGATCTTGTACCCTGTGAGAGGTATGTTCAGACTGGTTGCTGGTAGAAAGAAGACAGATAGTAAAGTAGAGAAACGACCCGCCGCAAGTGAGTTCCCGATCAGTGGATCAAGGTTGAATATTGATTGAAGATGTAAACCCGAAAGCAAGCATCGGACAACTGACTCACCCCAATTAACCTCCAATGGAATCACTGATAGCCTTCAGGTACTCCAGGTTCCATAATTTCAACAATAAAATTCCCATGATTATACCCAGTAATCATGATTGTGAGGTTGATATTGCTAGTGCGAGCATTGTGCCCCTTCAGAAGTGCAACGAGGCCACAAAAAAGTGCTTGAAACTCATAACCATTCCATTTAAACTCTCAAGGATGAACAAATTGTGATTGGATGCAAAGGCTGTTGTTTTATGCAATGGTTGACTTACAGTAATCTTGACTTGATTCAGTTTCAGAGATTCAATTTCGAGTTTCAACCACTTCCAACATTGTTTTGAAGCGGTATGCTTGCAATAAGACACTAAAAACATGTCGCATAATTTGCACATTGTGCCGCCCTTCTCTTCTTTGCCGCCATGTGTCACATGAATGGTCACACTGCCGCCCCCTGTCACGTAGTAAACTGCCGCCCCTCGAAATAAAAGTGCCGCCCCCTCAAAAAAAAAATGCCGCCCCCACTGCCGCCCCCCTGCCGCCCCTCACAGGTAAACTGCTGCCCCAGTGCCGCCCCTAAAATACTGAAGTGCCGCCCTTTGCCGCCCCTTGGCAGCCCTAAAAGCATAAATTTGATGTATTTTTCGTCTTTTGTGGGGCACCAATGAGCTCAAACACGGTTTAGTATTGACATACAGTACACTACTAACTAGTGTTTTAAAGTATGAGCCACGTACCTCCCCATTTCCGAAGTTCAACATTCAAGTGCCGCCCTTGGCACAGCCACTGCCGCCCGGCGGCACAAAGGGCGGCAAGGGGCGGCACTTTCACTTTGCCCTGATTTATGCTGTGCGCAGCATCGGCCTCCGCCCAAGTTCAAAAGTGGAATGGTACGAATTTCTGGGTGGAATCAAGTTTGTGGGCATAGAATGAGTGCTCTGAGAGACCCACAGAAAATTTGACCACCGGCAACTCAAGTTGTGTAAAATTTTGTGTCCGGGCATGCAGGTCTGACTCCACACAAGAGGATTTTGTGTTGTTCTCATTCAAAAGTGGAATGGGTACAAAAGTTTTGGTGGAATCAAGTTTGTGGGTATGGAATGAGTGCTCTGAGAGACCCACAGAAAATTTAGCCACCGGCAACCCAAGTGGTGTAAAATTTTCTGAGTTTGGGCATGCAGGTCTGACTCCACAAGAGTATTTTTCTTTGTCCTCCTTCAGAAGTGGAATGGGTACGAATTTCTCAGTGGAATCAAGTTCGTGGGCATGAAATGAGCACTCTGAGAGATGCACAGAAAATTTAACCACCAGCGACTCAAGTTCTGTCAAATTTTCTGTATTTGGGCAGTTCTGACTCCACAAGAGTCTTTGGCTTTGTCCTCGTTCAAAAGTGGAATGGGTACGAATTGCTTGGCTTAAAAGGGTTCAGACGGACAGACAACTTATTTTTATAAAGGGGGATACAGCATCACTGGGTTATTCCCATTGACCAGTCGCCAACAATAGCACTGCAGACAACCGCTCGATGAGGAAGGCTCAATCCCTGACAGAGTCTCACGTACCTGGCCGTAGTCATACCACCTTGAAATTTAACCGATACATGCCAAATTTGACGCTGAATGTAAGCACCTTTCACCTCACATAATCGTGACAGAATTTGGCAGTGCTTACTATCCACCGCTTTGGCCCATGGCCCCGTTTACATCACCTCTATTTACTTCCTTATAAATCCCTTCTATAGCTGGTCCATCTCATCCTGCCTGAGATTCTTCCCGCTCCATCAAGCCCGTGAAAATACGCATCTGCAAACCTTGACGATTAGGTCGTAAAACGGTGTATAGAAGCCAGCGGGGTATAGTCGGGAAGGTTGTAATACTCCTGCCTGATCATGAGGTCGGAGGCTGTGGAGGGCAGGTAGGAGCAGTCTCCTACCCAGCCACACTTCCGGGGTTGGGGAAGACAGAGTAGCGGTATTCAAGGTGAAAACTGAGCTGTATGAGTTTTAGTTTTCGTAATACTGGTTTACGAATTTTTGATAAGCGACACAATAGCTTCCGAACTTCAAGACCCCAACCCCTCCAGGGCAGCTGTTTGCAAAAGTGGCCTGAACTGAACTAGACGCGAAGTTAAGATTCACTTGTAGGGTCAGTAAATCCTCCGGCCAATCATGTCCGTGGTTCATCAAAACCAATATTTTCAAATTCCAAACACGCTCAAGCCCCCAAAGTACAGTTTGGTGATCATGAATTTTTGAGATCCCGGTTGGAGTCTATCTTATTGTGTACTTATGTGCAACGCGAATTCAGTGGTAACAAGTTACAGTCACTGAGTCAGCCCCGACATCTCGGGATTTCCCCCGCTCGTGCAACCGCATCGCCAATACAAACCATGATGGCATCTGTGAAGGACTGGGATGGATGTACAACCCATCCCCAACGGCGGTTTATTCTGGCAGAAAATGCCATTGAAACTGTGCACTCCAGGAGTCCTACGATCTGTCTGCGGTGAAGCTGCGGATTGGAGAAATCAATCTGATCCCATGCATTTGCCAGCGCCGTAAGCATCATCACACGCGTATTTTCATCCCCAAATCGGTCAGCTTCGGCCTCATCTGCATCCCATACACGGGAAAGAACAGTCAAGAAGTTTTTGACTTGTTTGTCCAACATGAATGACGAGTGTTGGTCCAGCCAGCCAGGTAGATCCTGTGAGATGATTGATTTCCACCCGGGTATGTTGGACAGTTTCTCCCCCAGGATATTATAATCCCAGCTACCGCTTCCTGCAAGGCTGGGCCACACAGATTCATCTGCTAGAATGGGTCCCAATTCAGCATCAGAGAACCAATGATCTGTGTTGCAGAAAATGCGCAGATCAAGGCCTTTGATCGAGTCACGCATTGGATCGGAGCTTGAGGTGGAGGACACAGGAAATGACGACAGGATCACACGAAGCGAAGCAGCACTTGGCTTTCCGTGAATCGGATGGCAGAGGGAAAGGAATTGCAGCAAGTGAGCAATGAGATCATAAGGCGGGTCGTGCGCATTGTGAAAGCTCTCGAGGGTCCTGTAAATCTATTCAACAACCTGGGTTTCAGACTGCATGTGAAAGTGATCCCAGTTCGGCGTTCCCACAACCCGGAGTACAGAAGTTATTGTTGTTGTGGGAAGATCGCGTGTAGCGCGCAAATGATATACGGCATTCCTACATCGAGAATTCCTCCCAAAATCGATGCGCAGCGTTTCCGAAAATCGGACAACCTTGGTGAGAATATCATGGATGGTTCGGGACTCCCAGGAGTTGAGATGATTGACTAGGTTTTCAAATAAGAGTCAGCCAGGGTTCAAATTGGTGCAGTGGAGGGTGTGCGAGGGAGAATATCACAGTTTTGATCTGACCCGTGACTCCTGCACAGCCATGCCCGATATGGAGAGTTCCAGGCGGTCTGGTTTAACAATCAGAGCAGTACGGGCGATTTCAAACAGACAGAACCGTGTCTTCGCCACGGAGACACCCGCACAATGGATTCCGAGCTCACCGGATTCCAAGAGGCGCCGCACTGCCGCTCGCTAACGCTCGCGGCGCGCGGCGCGCGGCGCCTCCGTGGGACCCGGCAGTAACATCTCGACAACATCACGTGAATTCTCAGGTGACTTCTCACGTGGAGGCTGTGCACATTGTGTTTTCATATATAGGATTAGACTTAGGTTCGGAGCAAGCCTGTCTCCGGTCCAGCGCGCCGGACTATCTCGGAGAGAGGCTTGCCGCAAACTCGTGAAAAAAGGGGATATGTTGGAGGTCAACCAATTTTGAGCGGAATCCCTTGGTGTAAAGATTTGAAATGTTTATTAGATTGATTCATTTCGATCTACCGACTCGGCTTAGATACTGGACTCCACAGATGTTTGTTAATCAGGGGTTTAGAGAAGGGTCATTTCGCAGAAATTGACAGCAAACAAAAAGTGTTGTCGTGGAATTCCGCAGTTTTAATGGGCTCGATGGAGCCGGAAGACCTGCAGGACAGTATCGCTCACCAAAAGTTAAGTGGATAGAGGATGTTCTGGCTCAGAAAACACGCTTTTGTCTGAACACCCATTTTGGGACAAGTGTGATGAGGTCTCTCCGAGTGGAAGTTGGTTGAACTTACTTACACCGCCAAAGGGCGGTCATGTTGAGCGCAGCTGGTACAGTCGCTGCGCAGACACCTGAAGCCAAACGTGTCTACACGTGGTACTTCCATGGCTACCAGCTGTTCGGGGGAGCTGGTTTTTTTAACTGGCCGTCACCTAGCCCACCATGTGTTGAGCACCTAATCGCACCAGCTGTCCTCTACAACTTTCAAATAATATTATTCTGTCAATATTAATCGACATTGACATCTGAGAGGACCGTGTCAGTTTTCAGGTCAAACTCATACGTGTTGTCAAATAGATACGCCGTGGGCGGTACCCCGCTTGTGCATGAAGCACAGCCCTTTGTATGTGTAAATTTCGACGCGGGGAGTGCAGAGGCGAAGATGCTCACTTCAATCCACTGCCTGGCCATTTTCAGCCTCGTCGAACTGGAATCCCATGGAGGATTGGCCCACATGGACCCCCAGTGCGCCTGAACGATGAAGACCCACTGGCCTGCGTAGATACGCCATTCTTCGGATGAGGCTCGGACGACCTTGATGAAAACATTTCTTCCTCGTGCATCCAGACCCACATACCCTGACTCAAAAGTACAGTGGTTGCAGTCCGGGTCATTTTGAAGAGGACTCATTGCAAAACACAGGAATCTGTCCTCTGAAGCCTAACAAGGATGCCCCAAAAACCTTGGCCAAACCAGTTGACAACAGCAAACACAAAAATCTCACCACCCACGATTGGCTAAATGGCTTCGCGTATAAAGATGACCACCCCAACGAGAGCCAGGAGAATATCAATTCCGCAGCAAACATTCAGCAGAATGAACTCTTGTATGTCAAACAAATCACATTAGACAAGGCATGGGGAATGGAGCCTAAATAGCTCCCAATATCGTACTGGAGTGACATCGAATAGCCGGATTCAATTTTTATCTGGTTACCTTATTTGGAATGTCACACTATGTCACACTACGTCACAAAATCTCGGGCTGCATAAACCTCTTAATGCATAAGGCTGAGGGGTCCACTGACCTTATGAGGCTCTCCACCAGCAGGAGGAGAAGGCAGTCACCGACCGTGCAAAGTTGTTTAAAGGAAAGGCACAGTGCCTGTCCTCCGACGACTTCTACGAGGCTGTGTTAGCGATAGAGCAAGGGAAACGGGTGAAGGGAGCTGGGAAAGAGAGTAAGAAGCTGGAGAGGGAGCGCAAGAAACAAAGGAGGGAAGAGGTGGAGCGGGCATGGGGAGAAATGAAGCGCAAGCACACGGAAGAAGTCAAAAAAGCTGGACGGCAAGTTGGTCCAACAGGGTGTCAAGAAGGACTTCGCAAATTTCAACGCTTAGCATAAAGTTCTTAGTTCCCGACACAATTCTTATCGAGCGACACGCACCCGATAAACTTTTCGATTATATATGCCTGCTCACATCCCTTCCTCCTACGTTCATTTAAATTGCAGTTCTGACCACTTTGTTTCAGCAGGATTCCGATGGTGAAATTTAAAATATCTCCCGCTGTGGAAGAATGCTCTGTCCCTCTCGTCGACATCACCCTTCACACGGCTTGCACACATGAAGCAAATCTGATTCTCTGGTTGCTAATTATTTTATTCCAATCTCTCTTCCTGCCTCGATTACGTCTTTCACTGGTACTCACTCGTCTCTCACCATTCTCCTCCGATTCATTCACCCGCTGCGTTAGCACCTTCGTACACATTCCATCGCCAAGCCGAATCAAACACGATTTCAAGATATATTATTCGATCACACGGAAAATATTCGTTATTGCGCTTTTGGACTTCTGCGTATATATATTTCCCACTTACCTCTCTCTTATGCCACAGACATTCTATCTTTCTCACTGCGGCCAATGCGACGCGCCATCCCTGAGCCACCGTCGGAAGACCTGAATGCTCGGACCCCTGCCCTGGCTTTTTGTTGGGAAGGAGCCGATGTATCCGCAATGGGGTGGCTTGTGCCCAGGGAGGACTGGCTGTAAATGCGATAGATACCGATGAGAGCCGGAAGCCGTCGCTCATTGACATGTAACAGCTTCTCTTCAAAAATAGACACCGATATTTATCACCCACAACGACATCGCCCAAGCCAACAGTCGCTTAACAAAAAGGATCCACTAGGTTGCACCAAGGTGCGCCGTATGAGGGTGAGAGGTTACGAGACCTTCATCGTGTTACTGAAGAAACGCCTGCTACTCACTCGGACACAATCACAGCAAAATGGATACCCATGCATCGGATCGGACAGGTGATTCATTTCCTCTACTACTTTTCTGCTTGTGGCGCCTCACACAGAGTCAAGGCGCCCGGCGTGCGAGAATTAGGGAGCACCTAGGAAACAGTCAAAAATAAAACAGCTCTCCAGACTTTATGATGACGAGCTCCGAGTCGGGTCCACCGTTAATGAGGCCGCAACAGAGGTTGAGCAACCTGATGTCGAGGTAAGTTGTTGGCACTGGCAGGTGCCCTGGAGGATATACAGTATTATACGGCCGAATGGGACGCCACCATCCAATGGGACAAACCCAGTTTTCTCCTCAAGCACACGTCGTCTGGCCTCGGAATTTTATTTACGACTAGGTGGACATCTTATATACAGTCTAGTAACAGGAATTATGCATAGGGGAAAGCGATCCTATACTATAATGAGATCAATCCAAAAAGTGCCCAAAAGTGAAATTAAATGGCAGATCAATCTACGAGTATTGCAGCACAGTGTTGATAATAAATTCTGAAAATAATTGAGAACATATTATTTACTCAATAAAGTATGAATACGACGTACCGAAGCCATTGGAGGAGCAGAAACCATTGAAATCTGTAAATATCGGCGAATGGGATGGTCACGTCATGCCCTTCCCCATTGGGATTTTGCTTGCCACCCTCGCAAAAAAAGGGCTCTGGACACCCTCGCTCATTCTCATGGTAATCTACGGGTCGAGAATGAGCAAACATGCCACCTCTATCTACAAGGAATAGTAGAAGTCCTCCAAGTTCGAGTATTTTACTGTAGATACTGATGTCATGTGATGCATCCCATTGGCATGTCAAGCAGCTGATAACGACTTTTGACCGTATTTCCGTTCGATATAACTCTGGGCATCGCGTATGCATGTAAATTTTGGTATGTCATTAGATTACACCTAAACCTTCCCCCTGGCCGATTCAGATTGATACAAAATCGTTGTGCTTGCATTTGCAGCGGCGAACAAAATTTGATCATCCCATTCGGCCGTATAATACTGTAAGGTATAATGTGCGTGAAAACTTGAGGATTGTCATGTCTTGACGACGAGCATTTGGGGCCTATCGTTCACTGGCAAAACATCACAATGACCTTGAGCGACAGCAGGTCCCGACGCTTGAGAACTTGAGGACTCGAGCCTGCTGTACAAGACAATGGTTTGAAAGCATCTTGCATACACGATATGAAGGCAGTTGAAGACGGCCAGGTACACCAACGTTTGAGGGGACGGGTAAGACGACTTGGATGACGGCTGTGGTGCAGGAGTAACTTGAACAATGCTTGAAGAAACAGGGCGCTCAATGGAGTGGCAAAACGGAACGGCTAGAAAGACAGTCCAAGTCGCATCATATTTCATCGGCATACCATTTAGAACACAAGAGTCGGTCGCTTTTAATCCAGACATTTAGATGGCCCCACGACGCTAACGCTGACAATTGATTGCTTTCACCAAATGAAATGCAGTTCCCATTTTTCAACCAAAGTGAATTAAGTAAACCATGTCTGACATGAACGTGTGTAAATATCCTGATTGTCTGCTTAACTTTAGGGTTGAACGTTGAACGCTATACCGTTGGATTTAATCTCCGCTGGACTAAGTCACTTCGAATCGGGGTGCCGAGTCAGCGCTACCCAAGGAGAATAGCTTCTTTTCAATGATTGAACTTGCTTGTGATGGTCCACGGAAGAGAACAAAGACCGCCACAGGAAAATCAGAGGGCGGGCGACCAAGAAAACTGGCGTAAGAGTTTATTAAGGTCCGAATACACCGAACCTGTCTCATACTACCCCCAAGCACGATCGTACAGGCGAGATAATGCGAGAAACAAAATCAACACGAGCTGGATGTTCATCAGAAATTTGAAGGTCTCGGAGGGCGCAGGCATTTCTTGGTGAACCGTAGGTGGCTCGGCTGTATCTTGGACAAAAATCGACTCGGAGGCTAGAAATTGCACTGGTTCAGTTTCAACCGAGATCAGCCGTATTTCGCTTACGATAATCGTTCCGCAAGGGAGGCATTTCTTCGTGAATCGTGGGTAGTTCAGTCGTGCTGTGAACAAAAGTCGACTCGGAAGCTGAGGAATTGCGAAGGTTCAGTTTCAACTGTCAACAACAGAAATATTCCGCTTACGATGATCTTGCCCATTCAATGTCTCTGCAGGTTCTGATAGAGTGTCCGATCCACTAATAGTAGGTCGATAGAGAGTGTGATTTCAAGACGGGTTCATGAGTCTTGGGTATCGGTATTAGGGGTTTAATAGATACCAGAGCATCTAACACAGTCTTCCGCTGACTCAGAATACCTTAGCTGGTGGATCCCTTGAACATACAATTTTTTTTCCGCTGCCATCAGTACTGCAAACAGGCGTAAATTGACAGTGGGTTTACAACGGGTTTGTGAGTCTTGGGTATCGGTATTAGGGGTCTAAAAGATACCAGAGCATCTAATACAGTCCTCTGCTGACTCAGAATACCTTAGCTGGTGGATCCCTTGAGCATACAAATTTATTTCTGCTTCCAGTCTTTTACTGCCTCAAAATACCTTAGCTGGTGGATCCCTTGCACCTATGAATTTAGTATTGCTCGCCCATATCAACGTGACAAGTGGACATCTGATTTGTTCTAAATGCTAACATGTCTCCAGCTTTTGTGCGATTCTATCCCAATGTAACTCCTTTTTGGCCCTGGTGCCAAGCCATTGTCGTCCCAACATTATCCATTTTTGGCCCTGGGATCAAACCTTTTTGGTTATCACATCAAAGATTTCATGCCCTCAGATCAAACACTTTGCGTCCCGTGTTTACCGTTCTCCACAGCCCCCTGTCTGATTCTCTCAAACATTGGGTCTATCCACACCAGAAAGGGGAGTACTTTTCATTAAAAATGTCAACAAAGCATAATATCCAGGCGTTCAACCAGTACACCTCTCAAGAAACCTTTATCCCCTCATCCAATGTATGAGCAGTCAATGATATTTCAAATGCATGTAGCTACAATATTGAATGGCTGTCAACAAGCCATGCCTAACGCAAGCCGTTGATCTGCACTCATCTGGCTCCTTTTGACCTTCGGGGGTGCATCCATGTTCTCCTTCTCCTCGCCCTCGTGTGCCCGCTTCAAGGCTCGGCTGCTCGCCACCTCACGTAACCCCTAGATTTTCTCTTGCTCTGCAGGGTTTCGGTGCTGGATTCCTGATTTATCTGGCTATCGTTCAGTAGATTTCAAGCAGTCGATAATTGTCAAAGCACCAACCAGCTACAACTTCTTGAGCTCGCGCTTCAATCTTCTTAATGGTCTCCAGGATCCAGTTTTCAAGCGTCGAGGCTTTGATGTTTGCAGACAGAAGATAAGCGCCTGCATTCATTTGGAGTCTCAGGAAAGCGACAAGATACAAGAACGAAGAGCACTCACCATGCATCATGTGTCTTTCAGCATTGGCGGTACAAAAAACGGTAGTGGCGGCCCGATTCTCGTTTTGCAGGCGATGAGTACTATCCATAAAAATGATTCCCTCAGGACCCGCCGTATTCAGGATCGTGCTATCCAGGGAGAACTGGTCCGTAATCCCGATGGTGAACTGAGAGTCTGCATCTGGTTTGGAGAAGTCGTGACGAGTGTAGCTGGAGGGACAATAATTACAGACACTGGATACTGATTTGACCACGTACGCACCAGTACATGTTCTCCGGATTACGGTGAACCATGATGTGCGTGGCACGGAATGGGTTGCGATCGAGAGCTGGAAGCATCTGGCGAATTTGTTTGAGAGTTGGAAACCGGTGCGAAGGGAGGGCTTCTTCATGCCCTCCGGAGTCACGGCGTTGAAATTGGGATACAAGATCTTTGCAGTGTAAGCAGATGTATACGACACTGAAGCATGCTTACCTCGATTAATAGCGGTAGCTTTTGCTCCATAGCGCCGCATTGACTCCAGAATAAGTAGGCGCAAGTGACGAGAGAAAGCGAAGGGGTAGTGTGAAGGAGTATCGTCGTGTTCCCCCACCTGCCATATTTTGATATGTGTGAGGTCGTCCACTGTGACTTCGAACTAAAGAAGCCCAAAAAATTGAGAGCAGGATTGATTTAAGTCCGAGTTCAAACTCACATACTCGTAGTGAGATTAAGTCATGGACGGTGAGTATTGCAGCATTTCTCCACGATGGGACCATGTTTTTAGATGATCCAAAGTGTTGGATGGATGTAGAGTATCCTGATACACATTTATTACCCATCGGTTTGATCAAAGAATCTTGATGGACTGCCATAAAAGGCAAAAAATCTCAAAACCACGGAAAATGCAATTTTCAACTCGATGAGACTATTTTTTTGGTAAAGACCAAATATGCTAAATTGTAGCTCACATTATACTAATCAGCTTGGCAAGTTGAATTGGGGCAAAAGGCATGGCTGTTGATGAGCTAGAGAGCCGCCAAGTTGGCCAAAAATGAGCCAAAATGGCCAAAAATAGCAAAAATAGGCAAAAATGGCCAACTTGCAGGCTCTGTAGCTCATGAACAGATGGACCTTTTGCCACAATTCAACTTGGCAAACTTATGAGCATTACCTGAACTACAATTTGGTCTATTTGGTCTTTCCTGAAAAAAAATTCTTCCAGAGTTGAAAATCAGCATTTTCGGTCTGTTGCCTTTTATGGTGATGTATCAATATTCTTGATCTAATTGATGGGTCTGAAATGTGTTTCTGGGTGTCCTATGTCCATCCAGCACTTTAGATTAGGCCAAAATGATGTTCCATCACTGAGAAATTGCCAAAAACCCACCGTCCATGACTTAATCTCACTACTAGTAAAGCTTGACTCCCCCACCACACCGATTCCACCTCCCACGCTCGTCTTGATCGTTCGTGGATATATGTGAACCATGGCTGGAAGGAGTGGGCGTAGGCAAACGAGAGGGGCTTTCGGTCTTATCCTGGCCACCGAAATCGAGGTCGTGGAGGCCGGAGCAATGATACTTCCAGCGCAAGACTACCTTGCCCTTTTCCACCGCCTGCTTTCGCAAGTCTATGTCGGGATTGGCGAGATAGTGAGACCAGCGGACAATAAACTTCCTGGCTCTGATATCGTGTTCGCTGTCGCCAGGGTGGCCAAACCACTTGATATCCACAGCCTGACTGAAACTGGCGCGTTTTGTGACATAGTCGTTGAGCTGTGAGACGCAGTGGACACTGAGACTTGTGTGGGATCGATTTCATGCTCACTCACCTGTTTGTCAAACCATTGAGGACATTCTTCCGTCGGTATCGATCCCATAGATCTCCTCATCGACGTCTTGATGCTGTCAAGGAATACGGGCAGGTTGTTTGGCTGTCTCCTTTCCGACCTTGAGCCATACGATTGACTAGCCAGGAGAGTGATTCTGGCGGCATCTCCTGTGAGAAGGGTACCACCCGAAGTCGTAACGGTAGTCTCCGGGGCCTCTGGCGACGGTGAAAGACGGTGTACTATGGCATCCCAGGCAGACTGGACGGCCTTTTTACCACGTTCCACGTACTTTCTAGGTGGTCGCCCTTTGGGTCTGGGCTCTCCCTTGTTCTTCTTGCTCTTGCCAGCCATGGATGTGCGTCGCAGGAGGGAGTTGCTGTGGTCACGCAGATAGCGCAATTTGCAATTAGATTATATAATAAGACGAGTGATCAAAATGAGGAGCGGTATGACTCCTTTCACCTTCAAGGCACAATCACATATGAAGCTGAGCGGATATTTTTGCTGGGAAAATGTCCTCATCCTTGGTATATCAGCCTGCAAGCTCTATACAGTCGTGAATGTCGTGAGGAAGAGCGGTAAACTTGGGACATTAACAGCTTGCTGGCGGAACCAAAAGGAAAACTTGACGGGACCCAAAAACCCCAGTGGCTGGAGGGTAATCGAAATCAGGAAGACCCATTGTATGTCGTGTGTGTATGCTGACTCGGCGAGGTTGTAATAACATCACTAATACCTCGGGAACCCTATGAATTAGCCAATTTATTTGTACAGACCGAACACGACTTGATTATACGACACACCTTGTGAATATCCCAATTTGGGTGAGTTTCCTGTCGGCGCGCACACACTTTGCAGCAGAGTGCTCGAGCCACTTGAATAATCTTCGAAAAACATTGTGGCACCACCTGTACAATTTATTTGAAAGGAATTGGAGCACAAATGACAATGATACCGCAAATGCCTGGTTGGTCATGTCTTGATCGCGCAACAAGAGCACCGATAGCACGCGCGGTGTCAAGCAAGCAGCGGAAACGTTTCACAGGTGTCGGAAAGTGGCGGAAACTTACCACAGTACATCAGCTGAGCCACTGACACGTCTACGGTCTGAACAGGACCACGGCCGATGACTGTAGTATTATGGTGCATGTCCCTGTCGGGTTCTTAACGGGAAATACGTACACTGAGCAGGTCCTTTGCAACTTGGGCTGCTCAGTTGCGAGAGTGTTGCTGGGACATATCACCTTGATATCACCGGAGCCGGAGAAGGCTGCCTATTTACCTGTTAGAACTTATACCCTAGCCCTGAGAAGAAGAGATGGTATTGGTAGAGATAAAAGACCCAGATTCAAAGAAAAGAGACCCCAAGTTTCCGTTTGTTCGAGACAAGTTCGGAAGGTTCCTCTGTGCGCATTTGCCTCCGTTGATGTGGTCGGGATCACGTCGAGCATGTGGCCTGTCAAATCACGTAACAACGCTGCCACTGTGTCCCACGTCTATCCAAAGGTTGCTTTGTTGAGACGACGTACAAGCATGAATGTCCTCGAAGTATGTGCAGAGAAATATCCTAAGGGATTACATTAAGACAGCATGGACAACTATATTTTCCATAGATATGGGAGGCCTGCACCTACTCTAACAACTCTCCCGCCGGTGTTTCGATGCGCAATGTGCTCATAAGAGGGCATCCAGGCACTTAAATAGTTTTCTACACCCAAGGAAGCCTATATATGTTCATGTGCCAATTTTCGCCCATAGCGGGCCAATTTGGCGTTGGCGGGATGAAGTTGGGACACATCCAACATGTTCCGGGACACATCGGACATCTCCAGGACACAAAAGGAAAGTCGTGGGACATTAATCATTTTTGCTACGTTGTGAGGTTAATCTGTCAACCTTGGTGGCCTTTACCATGTCAGGAGCGGCCTGCTACTGTGGAGACGTCTGCGAAGGTCTGGCTGGGGGTCGTGATCGGCTAGACTGACACACGCTGATCTAAACGAAGATCTGTTTAGTCGACCATTCACAGCCAGGCACGAGGAGCACTCAGCTCCACACAGCATCCAGTCGGCGAAACAGAGGCTTTTTGTTGACCCAGCCTGACCCGCACTCAACTAGGCTGACTGAGTCTAGGGGTGCCCGGAACGTAGTGATAGAGGGAGGGACCTCCATACTCGGGCTCGCGCAAGTTGAGACTGTTGTTTTTCTGAAGCAAGGCAACTTTCACTGGTCCAAGCGCCGCACGGGAGACAAAGGCGTTATCAACGCATTCCTTTCGCCATTATAGTCAACGCCGGCACCGAGGCAGTGTCTATCAAAGGCTGAGAGGTGACGAAAGCAGCGCAGCGGCTGTTCTCGGCATGACAATTTTTTTTTTAAATAAAGAGGCTCATGAGGTCGAAGTGGGCGCGCGATTCGGCGCTTGATTCAGCGCTAAATCTAACAGTGATGTTCCGCCGATGTGGAACAGATTGCCCAAAAGCAGGCGTGAGAAGGCTTCAGACGGACATGGATAATTTTATAAAGAGGCAGAAACAGACAGGAATATATAGCTGAACGGAAGTAAGACAGGGTCAGGTACAGGCTGTGCATAAATGATAAATAAAGGGGAAATGCATAGCTGAAATGCCGTATTGACGCCTTCGATTCATGCTGAGTTTGAGTCGAGGAAAGGGAGCAGAAGGAACTAAGCATTTAAAGCCACGAGACGCGTCGACCGACAGGGACGCCTTGTTTAGAACGGGAGCTGTTGTGCAACGTGATCGGCGTATTCCGTGCTTGGCGCGCTGCCATGCGCGACACCAGCTATCGACCGATACACGGGCAAATTGTGTTCTCCTCTATGATGTGGGATTATGCCTCTCCGAGGCGGGGGGCTGAACCTTGGAAGACCTAAGTGCCACTCCAATCATGCAACTCGCACCCGCAACATCCGAAGGTGTGAATTTTGAAACGCGCACAGCTTCGGCAGTTCCCATGATCCAACAGATTCCGTTGCGACTTTGACAGTATTTAGTTCCAAACTGGTTCCACCAGGAAATTTATCAAAAATGGGGGCTTCAAAATTTGCCTTGGAAAAATAGCTAGAAATCCATTGACGTATTCCAAGTCACTATTCATAGTATATCTAGAGCTGAGATACAGGAAAGCCTCGTCAAGATCAGCTGCAGTGACAATTCCCTGCGCAGAGTACCAGCATCTTTTTTAGTTCTATCTGACTGTCTCTCAAGTATATGTTGATGACGGGCAATCAAATCTCTCAATCTAGCAACACCAACACGCTGGTTGACGAGGAAACGTACGACAGCTGTTTTTTCTTGTGCACCGAGGCTCAAAAACGAATCACTGAGAGAGGATGGGACTAGCATGGTGGTGTTTATACGAGAATCATTTATATCAAAATCATCGTGCAAAGTCAAAACACCTCGCGTACGGGGCGGAGCTCCAAGCGTACTTGCAGTTGCTACACCTCGCGTACGGGGTGTAGCGAGGGGATCCAATACATCATCAATGCTCTCAAAATGCCAGCCATTTGAACACACCTCTATTCTGTCAGGTGATGTGTTTCAAAATGGCAGCCATAATGGTTGGCTGGCAAGAGATTGATGGCATCACCGTGATATCTACCTCCTCACCCAACTTTGGGATGCCTGAGAGGTTTATGCCGAGTGATAAAACAGGGGTAGTAGCAAGCAATTTGCACCTAGTGTTGGTGTTGGTGGTGAATTAAACCGTAGCCGTAAAGAGCGGCCAGGGAACGATTTGAACGGCGCTGAGTGACAATAACTCCTCTAGATGTTCTCAGCATAATTTCTGGGCACGAACCATAACCAAAAAGCGTGCATACATACTAGCAGATCAAAAGGTGAAATTTTGGGGCGACAGACACCAAGTTTAGGCCATCTGTGCAGCTCCGAGGTTAAGTAAGACTCGGATACACCTCAAAATGTCGTAATCTCAAACCATAATTTTTATGCAAACTGCCGCCCTTGCCGCCCATTGCCGCCCGTTGTCACACATGGTCACACTGCCGCCCTTTGTCACGAAGTTGCATTGCCGCCCCCAACTGCCGACCCAAAAAAGAAAAGTGCCGCCCCCACAGATATTTGCCGCTCCCACTGCCGCCCCTACTGCCGCCCCCCTCTGCCGCCCTTTGCCGCCCTTAGTGCCGCCCTTTGACGCCACTGCCACCCCCAAAAATAGTTAAATTGCCGCCCTTTGCCGCCATTACCAGTCAAACTTATGCTCAACTGCCGACTTCTGGGTAAGTTTTGTGACTTGAATACATGTGAATTGCTGTAATAACTACACCACAATGTAGGTAAGATGCTGTATGTAATACTACGGACAGATGGTATGTAACATAAAGTGAGTGCCGCTCCCGAGTGCCGCCACTACCGCCCTTGGTGGCAGGGCGGCAGTGCTGGCGGCAGTTTCACTTTGCCCAAAATTCTTGGGTCAAGTGCATCCAAACTCTCTTCACAAAACAAGATTCGAGGCTATATGGGTCTGTTTGGTATGCCTGTGATATTCTTCACATGCAACCCGAACGCAGTTCACAGTCCAATGTTTCAAGCCATATTTGGCGATCAGCGGGTCGATCTCAAGGCTAGATTCCCAATTCTTGTGGAATATAACGAGAGAGCACAGTGCCTTGCAAAAGATCCTGTTGCAGCAGCAGACTTTTTAGAGTTATCTATTAACTGCATATTTAAGTACCTCTTTGGTTGGGATTTTAATACCCAGGAAAGCTCAGTTGAAGGCGGTATCTTGGGACATTTGAAAGCATGGTATGATGTAAATGAGCTCACGGAACGTGGTGGTAATGAGAGCCCCGGCTGTGGAAGTCAGCAAATATTGGTATAGCTGTTGATACTGCAGTACCCGATATATTGCAGATGCGGCACCAGTGCTTCGAAATTCGCATTCATTGATAAGAGGCGGCAGTGTTGATGCGCGTCGGGATGACACCCGAGTAGATCAGCTCGAGGCCGAAGTTTTGGAGGGGTTTCACATTAGAATGACGATTTCTCTGATGCCCGGGGTTTCTCAGAGAAACCCCGGGTTTCTGATTAGAATTATCCATTTCCAAGTGCCCTTTCATTTGCCGCCCGGGTGTTCAACACATGTTTGCACATTTCACTGAATGTTGAGATAATTACCTCAAATTATCGCGACTCTGACCAAATTATGTTCGGAGAAAATAATTTGGTTCTCGGATAGATGGGTAGTGCTAAGAGGTTATCCAGCAGATTGGTTGTTTGACATAACCTGCGCGATAAAATCGGTAAATCGGGAAGATGCCGAAATTCAGAGTCTATCAGGGATAGCGGAGGTTGAAAAGGCTTCGGACGGACGGACAGACATACGTAATTTTATAAAGAGAGTGAAAATGTGAAGGATAGTGTGGAAAGGTGAAGAGTGGATCTGGGAGCTGTCTAGGAGAGTGCTACGGAGGATCTCGAGATTTAAGTTGTCTTCAAATTCACTCGAAAGCGCAAGTTGTCGATGAATGAGTATTCCCGAGATGCAAATACTTTTTGCACACTGACCCAAACTGGCCCTGGAACTTCTTCGGAATTGAAATGGTTTGAAGGATGTCAAATCATGTGTTTCAAACCATTGCAAAGGCAATAGGGTCACGCGCTTCAAAATGCCCACCAGTAATTGCGCTCTGGTAAATGTTCGCGCTCGGAAAATGGCCCTGGGACTTCACTGGACTGAAACAGCTTGCCAGATGTCAAGGCATGATGGGAATTGAAAGGATGTCAAGTCATGCGCTTCAAAATGTGGACCATTGCAAAGGCAATAAGGGCACGCGTTTCAAAATGCCATGGTTTGAGCTCTGTGGTGAGCGAAGAGGAGACGGTCGAAAGTGTTTGTGTCCAAAAAGAATCCTAAAAATCGGCTAATTTAGCGCCTATGGTGCGCTTCACTTAGCCACCACCTAAAGTTGACTAGTCCCAAATCTGCCAGAGGCCGAAATTTTTTCCGTATACCCCTCTGGAAGAGCGAGAGCATCGACTTCAGCGCTCCTGGCTCCCCTTTATAAGACTGCATCTCAGAATTCTACGCAATTTATCACTTTCCAGCATTTTTTTGGCAAATGAGCCTAGAAAGGTTGTCTCAGCGGTACAGAAGGCAGCTGAGTGTACAGTCCCAATTTGACCGAACCCAGAAAGAATAACTCCCTCAACTTTGAGTGTAATAAAAATCCCCCGAAGAGGACATGGCCATCCTCCGCGCATTTGCGCTGAAAGCAGACGACAATCTTACGAACGCAACTTTCGCCAAACTCCCATTCGCCTTTCCGGATTCCTCCATTTCAACTCTGAAGGTCACCAAGGCTCGCATCGAGTGGTTGGCCGCATTTAAACCCGTTTCATATGACTGCTGCCCTAGTTCATGCTGCTGTTGCATTGGGCCCCATGCTGTATTTGTTTGGATTGGTATGGAGAGCCCTGGGCTCCTTTTCAAAAGGACCAGGGCCGTCAAAATAAAAATAAATCTGAAGAGACAGTCTGAACCAGAATTTCGCTGGCTATCCTCCCAGCACGACCCCGTCAAAATCCGGCTTGAAATGATTGCACAGTGGCCAAAATACTGTTTTGATGCAGAATCTTGGCATATTGTTTGGTGACAGCCTGCATTTGTTTGGATTGGTATGGAGAGCCCTGAGCACCTTTTCAAAAGGACCAGGGCTGTCAAAATAAATCTGAAGAGACAGTCTGAACCAGAATTTCACTGGCTATCCTCCCAGCACGACCCCGTCAAAGTCCGGCTTGAAATGATTACACAGTGGCCAAAATACTGTTTTGATGCAGAATCTTGGCATATTGTTTGGTGACAGCCTGCATTTGTTTGGATTGGTATGGAGAGCCCTGAGCACCTTTTCAAAAGGACCAGGGCTGTCAAAATAAATCTGAAGAGACAGTCTGAACCAGAATTTCGCTGGCTATCCTCGCAGCACGACCCCGTCAAAATCCGGCTTGAAATGATTGCACAGTGGCCAAAATACTGTTTTGATGCAGAATCTTGGCACATTGTTTGCTGACAGTGTCCCCGAGCCGGGAACGAGGACAGACTCGCTCCGGCGCGTTCATCGCCTGAAGTGTTGAGGGCTGAAGCTGATGTCAGTGAAGGCTCTGGTCGACTGCGGAGCAATGGCGGGACCTATAGCTACAAATTTTGCTGCACTTTATTTTCTGTGTTTGGCCCTGCGTGCTCACAATTTTGTATATTGTGGAATTCCCACCGATGTTTTTGGCTGAATTGACAGCGTGAAGATTGAGAGGGTTTCGAGCATACATTTCAGGCAAATTAACCCCCGCCGAAGCAAGTTGCACAATATTTTCTGTGTTTGGCCCTGCTTGCTCACAATGTTACATCTTCAAGGGGCAGGAGTGGAATGCCCACCGACTTTTTGGCTGAATCGATGGCGTGAACACTTACAGGGTTTTCAGCATAAACTTCAGTCAAATTAACCCCCGCCGAAGCAAGTTGTACAATATTTTCTGCGTGTGGCCCTGCTTTCTCACAATTTTACATTTTCAAGGGGCAGGAGTGGAATGCCCATCGACCTTTTCGCTGGATCGACGGCGTGAGCACTGACAGGGTTCTCAGCATAAATTTCAGGCAAATTAACCCCCGCCGAAGCGAGGCGTACAATATTTTCTGCGTTTGGCCCTGCTTGCTCACAATTTACATTTTCAAGGTGCAGGAGTGGAATGCCAACCGAATTTTTGGCTGAATTGACGGTGTGGAAACTGAGAGGGTTTTTAGCCTAAATTTCAGGCAAATTAACCCCCGCCGAAACAAGTTGTTCAATATTTTCTGTGTTTGGTCCTGCTTGCTCATAATTTTGCATCTTAGGGCCGCAGCAGTGGAATTCCCACCAATGTTTTGGCTGAACCAAGGGTGTTAGCACCGGGAGGGTTTTCAGCATAAATTTGAGGCAAATTAATCCCCACCGAAGCAAGTTGTACAATATTTTATGTGTTTGGCCCTGCTTGTTCATAATTTTGCATCTTCAACCAGTAGCTAACTTGACCATTGGTTTATCAGAACTCCACAATATGCGGCCGCATCTCCGACATTCTCGATGGCAAGGATTTGCAAGTTCTTGTTGTTCTGGAACTGTTTCAACTGCTTTCAACTCGTGATGAACGAATTGGCATGCCGGTTCTTGTGCATCGAGACTCCGAAATCATCTTCTCCATATTTCCAGCTAAGGTAAACCTAAGCCTCCAAATAAAATCCCTCGAGTAACACTTCAACAGAAAATCAAATTCAAATTGAATATCCAGCATGACTGCTGTACAGCAAAATGCGAGGCCACCGGTGTTCGTCTGAAAAAGCAGGAGCGTGTCGAATCTGATCAGATCGAGAATTTTATCGTTCATAACTCCCCAGAACGGTATTTCATCAATTCTCATGCATTTCACAATGCCCACCTCCTCCGCGCAACCCTTCCACGCAGGATCATCGCCGATACCAAGGCTTCGCTTGATAACGAGGAGGAGCCCCTCCGAAACGGAAGAAAACAAGCGCCGCCCGTGCTCCGCAGGCTACTACTTCCTCGTCTCATATTGACACCATGGTGGCGACCAGGACCAAGCGCATATTAAAAAGAGCTCGAGGGCAAAAGAGGCGTCGGTGATGTCGGATGAAAGTGGGGACAATGAGGAGATATTTGCACCAGACTCGGAGGAGGATGAGGAAGAGTTGTATAATTTTTTCGAACGATGATTACTCGGATTGAAGACCCGCTCATAGCATATCATATTCAGCTGGCGTCCACGCCTGGGGTCATATCAGACACACATGTGTAGTCAGCTGGGTGGAGGCCGAAAATTCAGCTGGGGAGCCTCAGCTGGTTACCAGCTGGTCATGAACTTGAACCCAGCTTTTGCTACACCCGTCTGTTGCATGACGGGGCCAGCTGGGCACGGCATGTCGGCACTTTGGCGGTGTATTGCGATATCGGTTCGTCAGGTACAAGGTCGCTATATCACCCTCACCCTTTTTATAAAATTGAGCTTTCTGTCCGTCCGAAGCCATATCTCCGTATGGTTAAATTGCGCCGCATGACCGCAGCACGGCAGATTAGCGCTATGAAATCGGCATGGGCACCATCCGGCCGGCATGCATGAAAGCAATCATTATATATACAAGACGCGCCGCCGCTTCGCTCGGGCAACTTGCGCAATCAAAGGAGATTGAAATGAATTGAATTGCACACTACGTTAATAACAAAGGATACGGTTTGCCGCTACAGAGATGATGCAGACAACAATAATGTTTTTGAACAGTTGATTGAGGAAGAGATTGAGAGAGTTAACTTGGAAGCCGAGTGCGGAGAAGCAGCCATCGCGAGCGTAAGTGCGGGGCAAGGAAACGGTGACCATGCATGGTTGGACAAAGAAGGGGTGGAATCCGAGCTGTAAAACGGAAACCGCTCCCAATGCACGTGCGGAAAAATTAGACGTCGATAGCCGAGAAGTGGGCATTTGATCAAGCAGAAACATTTCAAGAATCCAGAGGACATGTAGCGATGAAAACAAACCAGAGTAGATTAGAGTGTTCGGGGCTGGATTTGAGCAATCCCGAGTAAAGCTGTCCAGTGGTGATGGAAATTGCTGTGGAAACAAATATTGTAGAATTTTGACAGTACTTGAGGTGTTGAGGAAGTTGAAGCAGGTTTTGGTGGTGAACAAAGTGCAGTGTACGAAGCCAATGCAGGAACGGCTGAAGCCAGGTAAGAAGGTGCAAGATGATTGATTAAAACCAGTCAAGAAGGCTAGAATCGGGCAAGTGAGGTGAAAGTAAAATCAGAGTGAGAGCAGATGAATACAGTAACAAGGAGGGGGCGAGGAGGCTTGTCTTTTATCCAGGCCATGGTGATGCGGCCGGAGTGAGAAAAATTGAAGGATACGTGGACTCTCGGCCGTATGGTTATGATCATGCTGCGCCGTGGGCAGCAGCGACTGCGATTCGCTGCGTCCTGTCAAGAAAAAGCTGTGTGCGGGTCAGCTGTTCGGCTGCAAATGAAAAGGCTGTGTTGAATAGCACAGAAAGTTGAGGACAAATGGGGTCAAGGCAAGAGAAGGAGCAGAGAGGACGCAAAAAGAGGACGAACATATGGAGAAATCACACAGGTTTCGTAGGATTTCGTTAAAGAACGGTTAATTCAGCCCTGCTCGCATGCCGAGCTGCGAACACTTGATGACTAGCTCATTAAATGAAATGCCGCTTTGTGCGGATCGTTTTTTTTGGGGGGAACTTATTACTCTCTTTATAAAATTACGCATGTCTGTCCGAAGCCATTTCGAACTCCGCCCATCGATTAACCGGCGCTTATCGATTGCGCGCTAATTCGGGCGCTCATCTCTCAGCCGAAATGGTGGGCAGCGAAGCACCGCGCTCTTGTCACCCTCTTCATAAAATTATCCATTCTGTCCGTCTGAAGCCTTTTTACACTCCATCAATTTTTATAAAGAAGAGCCAACAAAGACTCACCTTCTCGTCGTGCTCATTGTGAGCGCAAATCTGAACCAATTGACACAGTTTTGCTCGCGTTCTGACCGGTTTCAACGGAGCTACAAGTCTATCGTAACCTTTGCTCCCAGTTCAGACATTCAATTTGAGCAAAATCAGTGCTTGCCTCGCTTGCTTACCTTTTTGCGACGGGTCTGCTAGATGCAGTTCTGAACAAAAGTCCCTGTGACTGTGCTTGTTCGGACCGCATTATCCGACGTTTTCCAATGGCGCTCACCTTTTGTCCCTGTTAGCTCAATTCAAGACCTCAATTTTTACTTGAGCACAAGTGCTCCGACCTGACTTTTGCTCGTTCTCGTTGGTTTCGCATCCCTTGAATCAAGTGGTATTGCCCTGTTTCCCCGCTCTCATTTTGCACCGTCTTCGTGTTCCAGGCTCAGCAATAGTCCATCTTGTCGAAACATCGGATTTCTCACTCTTTCCCACCTTCCACCCCATCTTTGTTGCTTCACCCCTATTCTGCTCATTTGAAGCACGCCCCTTCATTTTGTTTCGTATTAAGCCCCTTGGTCGCATTGGGTGCACGTTTTCCAATCAGAACACATCAACTATTTACGCTGCAACCACAACCCATTTTGAACCTGGACAGCCCTAGTCCAACCACAAACCCGTCGCGATCTCTCTTCTTTGGCAGTCTCCGGGTTTATTCGACCAACTGCAGCGACAAAAAGATTTACAGTTTGTTGTTCAGCTGCGGGATGCTAGGACCACCGAAGTAACTACCACTATAGGGCACTATCTAATGGTAAATAGACACAAGCCTGTGCACTACCAAAACCATGCAGCCACATGAGCGACACCGTTCCTCACGCGAGAGATCACTACTATTCCGCGCAGTGTAGCAATTCCCGTCTCGAGAGCAGCAGGCTCTCATTGTCGTCTGTCGGCAGCAACTTATGCTGTTGCACCACATGCAGTGGCAACCCGGAGGCATTGATGCCGGCGAGCACGTCCCCTGTGTCGCCCCAGCCGTCCCAATCCCACACTAATGTGTTGGGGGCGAGGCGGTGGTACAAGGTCGAAGGTGGGAGAAGGCGACATTTGAACGAGCACCGGCAGTGAGGGGATGCACGCAAGGAGTGTGCGTGCAGTCAGGGCAAAGGTAGGGGAGCACGGCAAGATGCCGGCCACAATTTTGTTAAGCGAAATCGAAAGTAAATAAAAAACCATCTGTGGAAGGGAGGAGCGAAAGATTGTACCTCTGCAACTCGCACATGGCTCCGCACCTCGAGCAGCGCAACGCATCGTTCATGCCTGCCGGCTTTCTTCTTCTCCGTCTCTGCCCCCCACCCCGAGGCAACTCAAGCAAAAAGCGGCCGCTTCTTTCTGGGCAGCAACTTGAAGTTCTCATTCTCACTTGGCAACGGAGGCGGCGCCAGACCAGCGGCAACAACTGCCTTGATAATAGCAAGTTGGAAGATAGAGGGCAGGGCACCAAAGAGCAGACCAAGTGCAAGATTAAGCGGTCGGCCAAAATGAAAATTCAAATTCAATTGTGATTGCCGAAGACTGGCGGGTGAAAGGAGTGCGAGCGGAAAGATAGAGCTCCAAGAAAAGCCAACGGACCTTGAATGGAAGAATCGGACGAGAAATGAGCGAGAGAGAGCGAAAGTCCACGAGAGTCTTTTGCGCAAGGTGAAAATTACCGGTTTTGAAGCGAGCGAAGTAGGGAAGAGTCTGGGTGCCGTCAGAGAGCGGCTGAAAATTCGGTTCGAACACGCCTACTTTGAGATCAATCGGCCAAGTATTGCGCCCAGGATGTGCGTTGCAAGAGGGGAGCCGAACCACGCATCACGAGTTTGGCCAAAGGTAAAGGCGTGAATTGGAACCAGGTAGTGGGTCAGTTGAATAGCCCTTTCAAAACGCTTCAGAACGCACCAAAAATTATCCAAATCTACCAAGATTTGAGCTCGCAATGAGTGTTACAAGAGGGAGAGTACGCGCTGCTTCTTCTTCATCAAAATTGATGTGTCATTACATGTGCAAACAGCTGTAAACTCCGCTTTTAATCTATCATTCCGGCAGCTCGGATCAACATTCTTATTTTAGTTACATCCAGCAAGTGGGAGCCGGCGCGAAGCGCCGGCGAGCGCTTGTATTGTTTAGTAATGTACTTTCTAATCATGGAACATCACGTCTGAGGGCTAAATCCGTCTGAGCGGATGATATTCCGAATACGACGCCTAATAGCGTCTGATGCGATCATCCGGGAACCAAGGGGAAACAATTACCAACTGAGCAGTGCAGGAGACTCTTATTTGATCGGCCAAATACCTCCATTTTTGCCACGTGCCCCAAATGTAAAATCGTCGAACTCACTGCGTTCCGAGGGTCTGTAGACAAAGGGTTGGTCTACCCCTGTAGGTAGACATAGACAGACTTTGAACTAGACCAACCTTGTCTACATGTGTCAACACCTCTAGCTGGCGGGTCATGTTTCTCAGCCTTGTTTGCGGAACAGTGGGTTGACTGAAATGTTGTTGCTGATGCTTCAAGCTTGACAGTTGATCAATGTGATCGCCATTACCATCAGCAGACCGCGATCACTGCTGTCTCCGCTTAGCCTGGTGCTCAAGGACGTTCCGGAGGCAGAAGATTTCGTAGCAGACGAGTTAGAGCCCATCGGCATCGCAGATGCAGCCTCAGCAGCACGCTTGGCTGCTGCAATACGCCGAATGGTCTCAGTACCCTTTAGCCGCGGTTTCCAAAGCAGATAGCGAAGCGGTTTCGAAATCCAAGCCTGCATCGGCCCATTTGAGACGGAAGTGGCTCAGAGCGCCATCCTAAACAATTTGTACAATTTGGCGACTGGAAACATCGCCGAGACGCTTTGAAAGCCTGGTGACACGACGAATAAAGTGACGAATTGGCCCCTGCAGGAGTACCAAATTACTCCACATTCCAGTAATTATTTTACGCCTTTTGCCAGTCCGGCACCTTCTCACAGAGCGGAAATGAACGGCGGCGGCCCCTGGCAATTAAATTCTTACGAAAAGCATTTCACGCAGGTTTGGATATAAAATGGGTCCTGGAGGTAACTCTGTCAGCAACTCATGCCAGACTATTGCTCGACTTTTTTATCACCACGTCTGACTTCGCTCTTGAATGTGCTTAAAACCTATATGGCTCACTTAAAGAAGCTTCCCAAATTCTGCTTTTGAACAATGTCTATGACGAGCGCCCTTCTCTTGCCTCCGGTTCTTGACTTTGCCTCCTCTGGCCCCGAGCTTCACTACAAAGGGCAAACCTCTTGACAAAATTGCTGGCTCTTGCTGCTTTAGCCGTTCTCATCGCTCTGAGTGTTCTACTCGTGCTTCGGCTGCGGCACTGGGTTTGCTGGTTGCCTTGCATTTGACAGCAACATGTGAGGTGTGGGGGGGCTTTGCATCATCTGGATCGACGAGATGAGCAGCCCCATGCAAATTTCCTTGTGTCTTTACATTACGGAAACACTCAAATCAAAGCTGCTCAGTATATTCGGAGTAAATTTTTATTATTATTAATTTCAAGTGGTTCGAGCGTCCGAACGCGTTCGAACCTCGAACCGAACCTAGTGAACCTGAACCTGAGGTTCAGGTTCAGCGTTTAAGTGTTCTCTTGAACCGAACGCAAGTTCAGGTTCGGCGTTGGAAAAAAAAGGGCCTGAACCTGAACCGAACCGAACCTGATCATCACTACTCCGGACCAGTATGATGCGGTGTCAAAGTCCCCATGCGGAATCGCGTCTGCGTCGGCCACTTCTTGGTTGAGAGAGCGCCGGCGAGAGGGCTTTGGAGATGGAGTCTCGTAGGCACCTTTACAAGTTGAAACCAATGTTAGTTTCACAGAAAAAAATATTTCTGGGTGCCGGCTCGGGTGATCAAGCCGTCGGCGAGCGCGGGAACAACGGAGTGGGTAACCGTTCAAAAAAGTGTGAGGTTTCGAGTCCTGTTGGAGTGAAGCACATAAATGAGAGACTCAGGTATACCTCTGCACCATGACATAGCTGCTGCCCTTTCGGACTCTGCTGTTAATGCCAGAGAAAAAGAGTTGTTAACTCAGGTTCGCAAGAAGCTGATGGAGATCACATTGGAAACCTGTGTATCATGCCATGAGAAGTGGTTTGATCTGGGTGTTAATGCTGCTGGCAAATGTCGAAAGTGCTCTAAATCCGGAAAGTTTTCTGCAGAAAATGTGATGGATCCAGGCAGTGTACCTCCTGAATTGCCAACACTAACTCAGATGGAGGAGATATTGATTTCTCCAGTACATGCATTGACTCAAGTCTGGCAAATTCATGGTGGCCAGTATGCCAGCAAGGTCAATGAAAGAAAAGGTGCTATCCTTGTGTCGGAACGGTTCCGACACACTGGTGAAGCAACAGATTGCGTTTCGAATTTTTTGACCCTTCATTGTATATTGTGAAGGTCTGCAAGGTCAACAAAAGGTGCTGTCCTCGTGTCGAAACCGTTCCGACACACTGGTGCCACATTTTGGAGCAAAACTTTCAAAAACATATTTTTGTTGTTTTCAAGACCAGTCGTTATGACAGGGGGAACGATGTTGGGACCTGTGCAAAGGAACTCGTGAAGTGCTGCGAAGTATGGGAAGTCTTGGTTAATTGGTTCTGGTCCAAATTAATAAGCCTGTCAAATTTGAGGGTACTATACATTCAATTCGTATGTAACGCATCACAGCCCCAAAAATTTACAAAAAATTTCGTACGTGTCACAGGTCACCGAGGGGATATTCGAATGTGCCAAAACGGCCGCGAAATAGCCAAAAACGCGCAAGAGGGGGGCGGACCGAAATATCCGGATATCAACCTCCGAATTCTGAGTAGTGGCTGTCCCCCCCCCCACGCGAGCGGTTGATCGGACCGCCTGCGGACCGAGTTCCGCGGCCAAATTTTTGTCGGCAGAAGCCGAACATCAGTCAACTTCGCTTGTCCGGTCCGAATGTTCACCTCCTGATACACTCCGATAAACACGGCGCGATTGGGGCCTCACAAAGTCCCGCAGCCCCAACGTCGATCTGAACCTCTGTGCGCGCAGAAACTTATTCGATCACGGCAGATCGGGGCCAGGAGAAATTGACGCGGCTGCCGCGCACTACATCAATACATATTGAGCGTGTAGTGCGCCGAACATTTGTCCTTGTTATCCGCCTCGCCTTAGCCCTCTGCCAAGTCACGTACGAAATCGAGCAGTGTGCTTAAGTTCGTTCATTTCTGCAGTGTCTTCGGTCAGAAGGAGTAAATCGGCGACCTAGACTGTGATATAAGAGGTTTTACCCTCAATGGTGCGTGTATAAACACAATGATCAGCCTCGGTGTGCTTAAATCCAAATTCGGCAAGGGTCGTGTCCAATTTGCGATTCCACTCGCGGCCGGATTGCTTGAGGCCGTATAGGGTTCTTAAAAGACGGCAAACACGCCCAGACCCGTCGTCGACGAGCAGAGGCCAGACAAAGTTGGAGATCGATCAACTTGGTGATGTTAAGGACGATGATGACAGCATGAAACCGGAGATAAAGTCTCCACCCTCCGAAAGAGGCAAAGGTTCGTGCCCATGACCTTTTTTACTTGATTTCCCAACACCAAATACATTACACGCTTCATTCGCGACGAGCAGAGAGCCGAGGGCCTGGTAGAAGATCGAGATGGCCGCAAGAATCAACAGACTCCCGAGTTCAGACATTGCTCTCCGTTCCGCGGTATGCGGATGCCATCCTCAGTGACACTGATGACAGCGACAAAGACTAGGAGGCTTTAGAAGCTGTCTTGAAGCTGCGCAACTATCTGGAGCCAAACAACTTATGGAGTGAAAATATGAGCTAATAGAAGATATTTGGGTCTCCACAACAAATTCTCAGCACAGGAAAGACTATCGGCTACAGGTTCAGGCCGAAGCCGGGTTATAGGAGGAAACCAGGGAAATAGCCAATATGCACTCGATGCTTTTGGCCGACACCTATCTCGAATGGTTGCGCGGACATGTAGGAAGAGTGTTAACCCCCGTATAGGTCTGCGCATGGGGCAGGCGGAGGTATACGGGGATTTCAAACAAGCCCAACTGCCAAAGGCGGGTTGTAGGAGGAAATCAGGGGAATAGTCAGTGTGCACTCGATGGTTTTGGCCGAAACCTATCTCGAATGATTGCGCAGACATGTAGGAATAGTGTTAACTCCCCTGTAGGTCTGCACATGGGACAGGCGGAAGTATACGGGCATTTCAAACAAGCCCAACTTGGTTCAGGTCAAAGGCGGGTGGTAGGAGGAAATCAGGGGAGTAGTCAGTATGCACTCAATGGTTTCGGCCAAAGCCTATCCCAGATGGTCCGCACGGACTCGTAGGAAGGGTGTTGCCCCCCTATAGGTCCGCGCATGAGGCAGGCGGAAGTACACGGGGGTTTCAAACAAGCCTGACTTGCTTATTTAAGCAGAATCTTTTGGAATATTTGGGTTTAGCTACTTATTCATGTTCATCAGGATATATTCTGCTCCTTCATATTAAATTTACTTCCAAGAATCATGTGTGGATCTTATAAAACTCAATTTTTTTTGGTAAACATCATTTTTGCTATATATGGCTCAAGTTGAGGTGTACAACTTGGTCTGCAGGGATTTATGGTGTTTTCTGTTGCCAAAACTGCTCTTGGGGATATATTTCACATATCCCATGACTTGAATCCAGAAGAAACCTGATCGCTTCTCATAGAGAAGGGATTCTCCGTGGCAGGTCACACTGGCTAAAGCTCTGCTCAAACTGCTCTTCAATGCAGCCAGCAAAGTCAAGCCTGAAACAGCTCTGATTTTAATAAAAGGTAAGTTAAGCATTGCATGATCATGATTGCATGCATCCATGGTGCCATATCCACCGAAACCCAACATTAACCACTTGTTCAACAAGGAATTTTGAAATTCTGCACTCAATGTTCTAGCCCAATTTGTCTGGGCAATCTGAGGCCTAAGTAGAGAGTTGGTGAAGCTAGGATATACCGAGGAGCTTCGTTTGCTTATTCCTGGACGATTCATTGTGAATTTAGCCTTTAGCAACTTTTCGTAAGGTTTCATATGAGCAGTGTCTAAAATGAGTGAGTTTAAATATGTGTCCCTGATCTTTTTTGGTCTAGAGAGAGCAATACTCCGTCGATTCAGCTCAAACAAAGTGCTAGAGCTGTTACTAATATCCGTAGGTATATGGTGATCAAGTATGGAGGCCTAGACTCGTAACCAGCCTGCCTACGGCGTTCTAACAAGGCGAGCTTGTTGCCATAGGCAGACTGGTACTTCTCAGGCTGTGTGAAAGGGCTGAGGTGGGAGTTTGAAATTAAGTTAGTGAGGCCGATGACGCAATGATGCAATGAGCTGCAGCAATTCCGGAGATCACGGTCCGAAGTTGATCGCCACTAAAACTACCCTCAGGTTTTACGGTGTTCTGTCCCACAAATACAAAATGTAAGGAGGCAAAATTGGAGGGATACAATTTTCATTCATTTTCCCCGCTTCAACCAAAAAATAAGCTTCAAAATTGAGCACAAAATGAGTAAGATTTTTAAAAGGTCACTTGAATTTCAAACTCCGCGACAGCCCTTTTGGCAGCTCCGAGAAGTACCAGCCTGCCTACGGCAACAAGCTCGCCTTGTTAGAACACCGTAGGCAGGCTGGTTACGAGCCTAATGGAGGCCTTCACATCACATGATTGCATATGGCGGATCAATTTCCAGTTACTTTTTTGACACAGTGAGTATTGAATGGTTTAATTCGCATTTTGAACCACATGCCCAGAAATGCCATTTTGAATCACATGCTTTGTAATGCTATTTTGAACACTATTGAATGGTTTAATTCGCATTTTGAACCACATGTACTGAAATGCCATTTTGAATCACATGCTTCGTAATGGCATATTGAACACTGTATCATTGCATTGTTCTGTCCATATGCACTGTATTATGTCCACAAATGAAGTTCATTATTGCAAATCAGGGTGATCCAAAATGTACAGGTACTTTAACTTTCATGTATTTTTTCAGGTGTTTCTGGCCATAGTAATAAGATGCTGAATTACATGGTTCAATCTGCATGAATTTCATAATCTCCCAGGTGTAAGGGGGCCTCTGCCCGGGGGCCCAGACAAGGTACAAAACTCACAATCCACCGCATAATGCTCCTTGGGGATCCATTGTCGAATGATGTAGCTCGAGAAATCTGGCCGTTTGTCTTTTCCTACCGCGAACAATAAATTATGGTCTACTTTGAGCTCGCCCAGTAGCGCGTCAGTCACCCCCCACCTCCCCCCCCCCCCCCCCCCCCCCCATTCCCATTCTCATTTGTTGGCCTATTCTGATCGACAGTGCATGCATGCCCCTGTTTGCCGTCTATCGGGGAATCCCGACATTCTCCTTCTCCTCTTCCTGTTCAGGTCCCGTCAGCCGTGGATCGAGTGTCGAAGACTTCGTCCATCGGCGCGTCCAAACCAACGGTTTCGGAAGCATCCACGTCAAAGCCAGGGTAATGAATCGATTGTAACTGGCTGCCAGGCGAATGACAGGGCGTGCGAGACGGACTAGTCGACTCTGTGCATATCGGCAGGTCGTCGATTGCGAGAGCGCCGATGCCGGGCAGTGGCGAGTAGGACCCATGGCGGGGATGTGGACGCTTTGCGATTGTCCTGGTGCTTTTTGTCCTTGGTGAGACAGTATGCTACATTGGTCACCGGAAACTGAATATAACAGTCCCAAACCGGCACATCCTTGCGCCACGTATGTCTTAAACGCGGGTAGGCGTGGGAAGGGCCTTTTCTCCGGGGAGCATATACCTCAGTACGTGGTCGAGATACCTTCTTTATAACGACACTCACCGCTCTCCAAGGGAAACTTTTGTCATTGAATACACAGGCAATCGAATTGGGCCCAAAAAAATGTATGAACTTGTGAAGCAGGGATGTGTGTACATTCGTCGCGTTGGACCTAAGGTGCACGAAATTACCCTATTCAACAAGTGTTTAACTTTGTTTCCCCAGGAATTCGTTGACGCGAGCAAGCCAACTCGAATTAACATCGCGCGGTACATCAATCATAACTGTGATCCAAATGCTATGGTTGAGCTCTGGCAGACGCCAGAAGGAAAATCTAGAGCTCTCGTCATCTCCAAAAAGGATATTTATCCCAACGAGGAGATTACCATTAACTACGGAAGGCACGAACTCTCTCGATGGGTGACGGTTTTTCCTCTGACTCTTGCTGCAGTGATTGTATACCATCGCCATGTCTTTGCAGGAAATGTCGAAGTGCACCGGGGGAAGGATGATGCAGTGGTACCGTCACCCCAGTTTCAGCAGCGCGCGATGCTGACCTTACGTCAAAACGATGTACACTTGTATTATGATGTCACGGGGTGGAGATTTCTGCAGTGCGCCGCAGCCAGCTTTGAGTGACACCTGTCAGTGAGGCAATGTCTGTCAAGTTTGCTGGTAGGATTGGGCACCGGCATCGGGTCGATCGCGTGCTGTTTGCTCGTGTTTGACCCCACCAAACCACGGTTTTGGGTCGCTTTGCGCTCTCCCGCTCTCCTGAAGAGGTCCTGGCTCAATCCTAGGAAGCCAAAATAGTTGTGATACACATTAGTTGAGTTCTGGAAGTTTATATGCTTTTAATAGCCCAATTCCATATCGGCGTTACTGTCGACATCATCCTCCACTTCCTCTTCCTCCACGTCGTCGCATCTTGTTCTCGAGCTAATCTTATCAGTTTCGTGGACCCCAGAATATGGTTCTGCACATACTTCCAGGGTATTCATCCTCCTCTGTGTCGCTTCCAAACTTGATCCGCAGCACAGTAACCCCTTTTCCTTCCCTCCTCCGATGTGTCCGACGACGAATGCCCAATTGATAATGACAGTCCTCAGGCTGGGGACGCTCAGCTGTTGGTGTCACTTAAAATGAGCCCCGCTGGACGTAAAAAGAATCCATTTGTTTAGTACATCCATTGAGGGTGAGAGGCAAGGAAATTCCAATCCTGGATGGGAACATGTGGTGTGCAGATTGAGTGCAGCCGTAGATGACAAAATTTGTTCACTTCCCGAGTACATGTGCTTTTTTGGTTCAGCTGGAGGCAAAGAATACATTCTTGAATTCGTCTGGGCAAAGATGAGAGCATTCCACATGGTTAATTTCCGGGACGGTTTTGTCGCAAATTCTTTTTCTTGTTATGTTGCCCGATACTATCCCCCCCCACCGTCCCGGACAAACCCAGAACTCGGACACACAAACATTTCTCATCCAATACTGGACCATTTCGTGACTTTCATGGCTCAAAATAAACGTGATGAGGTGATCTAGAGGTAAAAGGTGCAAAAACCTTGCAATCTTATATCCTTGGGATATATATTGCCAGGAAAAGTTGACGACTCCTGTTATTTTCGCTCATTTCGTGTATTTTGAGGCTTAGCAGCATCTCCTTAGGGTCATATTACTCCGTGAACACATCTACAAAATACCTTTACATCACAAGAGTGTCTATATAAAAATTTGGAGCCATAGGTGTCTTGTAGCCTTCAGAATGGACTGAAAGATCACGCCATGCCGGTCAAATTGATCTGCAACTGCAAAAAATGATGGCAAGAAATTTCATGCTGCCTGTTGACCACTCTGTGGTTGCTTTGACCTCCTCTTCATACATATTACATTACCTATTGAGGTGCTCCACCCCATGAAGTTTGGAAGCGCCACAACAAGAAGGAGATTATATACGAGGCCGGCAATCAGAATTTGACGTGTTACCTAGAACTCGGACACCTGACCACCTCCGAAAAAACGACGCCGTTTGCTCAATTCTTGCTCGTTTCTCATGAAGTAAGATGTGAGACCGGAGTAAAGGACAAATTGCTGACGATCTATTCACTCAGCTTGGACCCAGGACCACTGTATCAAATGATATGCATCAGTTTTCCTTAGGTGTCCGAGATCTAGGGGGAGGATAGTATAACTAATGAAGTTCGGATATTTCCAGAAGATTAATTCAATGCATTTACTACGACAAAAGCTCTTTATACTCTACTTGGGCTTTGAGGCCAGTGCTTCGCATGGCAGTACGAGTCCGGTTCTTTTTATGTTCACCTTCGGATCATGGTCCAGATTTGAAGCATGCCGTACCGAGTGGCCGCGTTCAACTTGTCAAACGGCGCCACCCTATTTTATTCTTTCTTCTTTACGGTTGCTCTTGAAATTCCCGGGTTACATACCTCGAACCATTGTCTCTTGTGAGTCAGATTTTGGTGTATTGAATTGAATCATGGTGACCGTTGCAAAATTCATCTTCGAGACCGAGAGAAAGATAGTGGTCGGGATAGGAAAAGTTGTTGTCGAGACTCGAGAGCACAACCGGCGTTTTGCAGAGCCTGAGGAGCCGGCCATTTGCGATAGAGTAGCCGAGTGCGGAGACCAAGTAGTGAGGCCAAAGCTCGGTGGGAAAAGCATGGGTTATGGACGAATATGGGTTATTAATGGATCAAGACTGTACTCATTGATGATCCTGATATTCTTGATATATACACGCTCATTCCTGATGAAGGTACGTCGATTGGATCAAAGGCGGACGGCCATCACGTCCATTCGAGTGGCAAGAGTCGCCGATCAGAGCTTCTCTTATGTGGAAATTCACTCCCCGTCTCCGCGCTGTCATACCAACCTAATGCCTCCCCAATAAGTGGGGGCACACGGCCTGCCAATTATCTGTTAGGCTAGACCATCAGGTAGTCTGGATCGAGCCGAGATCAATTGCGCTCAAATGGTGTCAAGAGTAGTACCCACCTTCGTCACTTCGTTACTTCGCTTAGGAATGAGAAAGTTCGTGAGTTTGATGGAAAACCGTGCAAATTCGTCATTTCGACAGATATCTGAGAAAGCTCGTCACTTCAATGAAATTTTGGTGAAAGCTCGTCACTTCCGAGCGCGCGCGTGGTAAGTGTAATGTTTGGTCACCGGAATCACGGAACAACGCAAACGGAATCCCGTTCTTTGTTACCTGCCACCATCCACACCCCGCTGCCGGTGCTTCGCGGTCGTCTCATCGGTATTCAAGCCGCAATGCACACCGGGTGCAAACCAGCAGGTGGGAACGCGAGCAAAGTCGCCGGTGTGGAGGAGGAGACTGACATGAATGGGGAGGTCTAGGGGAACTTGTCCGTCAGCGAGGTAGCGTGATCGTAATTTGCGGGGACGGCGGGCGTGAGTGCTGATGTTTCTTTCTGACATAGACTCTGAGGAGAAGAGCCCACATCGTGTGCGATGCCAACAGCAAAGTAGTGGTAAGTGACTGATGAACCCCTTCAGTTTGCTAATACATAGATGTCTAGGCCCCGGTCATGAGAGCACTGGGGACTCAACCAACACGGGGGTTGTGTGCCGTCAGGCGATGTTGATCTTGTCAAGGTGATTTACACCACTCGGCGTCGTAAAGCTGTATGGCGTGCAGAATAGATCTACAATTTAGCAATTCATATCTCTCACTCTGGTTAAATGAATATCCATACACAATTTGATTATCACTTCTCTTTCGTGTTGACGTCGTTATCTACTAAGACTAGTTGTAAATTCTTTACATTATAGGTGTTTACCATGTCAGTTGACCTAGATTTTCAAATTAAATTCTACAGTCATCATACAGTGCGAGATACCTCTTCTTGAGAGAGTATTGCCCAGTCTCGGGAGTTGCCGGGGTATGTTGCGCTCCGGCAAAGTGTGCTTGAAGGTGCCGCAAATGATGTGCCACTCTCAGCCGCAATGTTCCGTAATGGACACGGTCATGTGGTGATCATCGGTAGCTGAAGTAACGAGCTTTCACAGTGTCTAGAGGAGGTGATGAAGTTTCACTACATCCAGCTGAAGTCACGAACTTTCACGGGAACCGATCAAACTCACGAACTTTCTCGATGCCAAGTGAAGTTAAGCGAAGTAACGAAGT